>JALJCO010002380.1:0-19963 GCA_023101725.1 Atherinomorus stipes
CAAAACGACCGATTCACCGCGGTGAAGGACCGAACTTTATAATAAAACGACACGTTTGTTTGTGGCCGGCAGACTGCACAGTCGTGTTAGCCTGTAAGCATTAGCCAGCTTGATAACGTGCCTAACTTTGTGCGGCTGAAAACACACAATCATCTGAAAGCGTCTCCTTTCTTGGCAGTCCCCAGTTGTTCCACTGGAAACGGGGAGGTACAGACCCGATTTTCAGATGTTTGTGTGTTTCAAGACGCACAATGTTAAGCACGTCAGTAAACGCTAGCTGGCTAATGCTAGCATGCTGTGAAGTGCCGGTGTTGTGCCCCACCGGGGACAAACAAACGTGTGTTTTATTATAAAGTTCGGCCCTTCACCGCGGTAAATCGATCGCTTTGATCCAGCTTTTGATCCAGTATCACTTCAGTCTAGAATGAAAACTTCAATATGTTTGGAGTTTATCCGATTTAAACAGTATAACAGAGCAGGAACGGCTTGTCGTTAACATGGCCCGGAAGAGGAAGTGTCAAAGCCGGCAACTTCCTGTCTTTGTATTTGGAGAGTACTACAATGCATAACAACTTTATGTTGCTTTTTTCTGCCATTTCAATTTTGATCAATCCAGACCTTGCATTGTCCTACTGTCAGTATGCGCAGACATTACTTGAAATTTTCTGCTGTGAAACATTTAGGTGAGATATATGGCAACGATGCTATTGTTTATAATGTGCATGGTTTAATTCACCTACCCCTGGATGTACAGCAGTTTGGTAGTCTTGATTGCATTTCAGCATTTCCTTTTGAAAACCACCTCCAGAAGATGAAGAAGCTTGTCCGCAAACCAGAACGTCCTGTCGATCAGATTATACGAAGATTGTCGGAACAAAATTTTGCTGGGATCCACATGAAACTTGGTCTGGATTCTGGTTTGGCATTAGGTTCTTTAAAAAAACAACACTGTGATGGACCAGTTCCTGATGGGCTTGATGTTAAAGGACAGTACAGTCAGTTAAATACTGATCAGTGGACAATGAATGTCTCAAGAGGAAACAACATCTTTTTGATTGAGAAGATATTTGTGTGATAGACAACATTGTTGAGTGTGGCAGCACCACCTCGTCCAGTTGGCCATTATTGATGATTGCCCTCACCTGGCAGGGTGAGGGAGGCCTGAGTATAAAGGGTGGTGCTGTGCCCAGTCTAGCAAGCCTTCAGTACAGACTGGTTGCTTTCAGCACAGATCACCTTCTTGGCTTCAGCAAGGTGTGTATTTTAATTTATGTCCTTTTAAAAGGAATCTGGTTTATGAAATGTTTTTTTTTTTCTTAATCCTTCCTGAATCTCAGGTGGAGGTGGCTGGCAGGAGGTTGAACACCTGATTGAACTGGTAATGTTGGTGTAAGAATCTCTAGAGATGGGCCAATGAAGCATTTTGAACCTTTTGAGGCCTTTGCTTGACTGTATTGGAAAAAGAGTTGAAGCTTCAAAGCCTCATAGATCATGCCAGTGACACCTGGTGGTCAGTTGGAGTCATAGCAGCTATAATCCTCAGAGTGATTCATCTAAATTGATTCATATTCCAACATAAACATCAATCCATTCAGCCTTACACATTTCTTGTCTGTCAAATGATCATTATGTACACATGGAAGAGTTGAACACTTTGACAGTGTACCAGTAGTCTGGTATTGTGTTGTCCGATGTTTCATTAGCTTTTTACAGACATGATTTGGATATAACACAAGTGCGCTGTGAAATACTATGACAAATATGTCAACATCAGTGTTTGGGAAATGTAACTGAGGGTCTATGAAAAGGGTCAGTGGAATAAACTTGGGTCAAACCTGAGTTTACTCCACATGATTTGAAAATAATGCATGACTGGAAACTTCAGATGCATTACATGCCATCAAAATTCGGGTTACGGTCAATATTCCGGTTTCTGAAAGATCAGGAATAACCCGTTTACATGCGTGAGCAGACAGAGTTACTCCTGTATACATGATAACTGAAATCAACTGGAATATCCCGACCCAAACCGCGACGCACGGAAAACGTCATGATGATGGTGAATAATGAACCATCCGGAGCCACTGCAGTCAAGCCAGCCAAGTTTCAGAGTTACAGCTGAAATTACGCCGGTTGTCTTGACCGCGGATCCGCGAGAGGCGGCTTGACTGCAGTCCGGAGTGCTGGTACTGACCCACCAGCAGCAGCTACTTGACGGGTCATAGAAGGAGAGAACGTGTGCTGGAAATGCAGCTCGGAGCTGGAGCTGCACATCCATGCTTTCCGTTTCCACCAGTCCCCCGGACAGATGAAGGTCTCAGTCCGGACTGGTGGGAACGGTTGGAATGATGAAGTTAACGGACTCCCGCTGGAGTCAGTGAATTTTCCTGTCACGCCTTCACCAAACTTTTCCAGATGAGTGATGGAGCCCCGCGAAGTAACTGTTTGCACACCAGCTCCTCTCGGGATGCGTGTTGCCATGGTGATACATAAACTAGCAAGCTGTGCAGAGCACTGATGGATCGCTGATACAAAATACTCTGTAGTTTAAAACACCAAAAATACTTGCAGATAGAGCACGCGCAGAACACAATCAAATATTACTTTCAATGGAGATAATCCAATAAGCGTTTACATGACCAAATATTCCGGTTAGAAAAGGAGTAACCCAGGGGTAATATTCGGGTTTTTAAAAACCCGAAAATGAGCATATTTAGGTTTTTGCCAGTGTTTACATGGCCATGCGCAACCGGATTATTGCTAAATTCCGGTTATGAAAGAGTTATGAAAGAGTTATTGGCTGCATGTAAACGCAGTGACTGTGGAACACTTTTGCTGGAAACAGACTGAATAACTATTCCACGTGTAGATAAAACAAATATGTACATAAGGGGATTGTGCTTGTGCCACACGTTCTGATAATGTGACTTAGGTCAATAATATTTCTTGTGGGTGACACAAGATCATTTTCTTCCAACAGAATTCTCCATCCTTTAAAGAGGCCTCAATTGTAGTTTTTCACAAGGTTGTAAAGCGCTGGGCACGGGGGAGGTTGTTGAGCATCTGGCGTCTCCTTTTGACAGCTGACACAGCGCCAAAGATTTGAATCAGTTACGTAATTTCCGGTGTCTCACTGGCGCGCATGAAGCCTCATACGTCATCAGTTACGTGATCGCAGAGATTCGATGGGGCTTTTGATGCACAGTTTCGAGTAGTCTGTCTCACTTGGCTGACACAGGCTCCGAAGTCTCGGTGTCAGACATCCCATCTCTAAGAATCTCTCTGCTACAATACCACCTGTGTACCTGATGTCTGAGTGATTTTGTTTGTTTTCTTGCAGGTCAGCCTGCTACTGTTCTTTTCCCAGATTTGTTAGATAGTTGTGATTTATTTCCCCCCCCTGTCGCTGCACTGTCTCTTGGGGGAAACAGACTTGTAGTGGTTGGGCTACTGTTGGGGGACCTGGTCCTCCTGTTTTAGTGTTGCTCCCCTTGTTTTCATAGCATGGTTTTTATTACATTTGTGTCAGGGTGAGTTGAGTATTGCATTGTCTGACTATTGGTGTGCTGTGGAACTGTTAGGGGTGGCTCCCCATCAGTAGGCCGGTCTTAACCCTTTTGTTATCCATTTCCCCTACAGAGCAACCAGGTGTGGCGCCAGGTGTATGGTTAATCCTCTTTGAACTTTAACGTACTGTCGTAAAATACTTAACATTGGATGCACCGCCTCTGCTCCTACTTGTAGTTCAATTGGACCTCTTCAGGTCACAAGTGCATCAGTGGAATATATGTTGTATACAGTCTTTTCTGATTGGGGGGAAAGGACTTCTTTACATACCCATTCAGTTCTGACCTAAATATTTACTCTGAGTGGAGCATTAGGTGGAATCAAATATGCAGAACTGTCAGCTGTTAGAAGAAAAATGCATTGCTCTTCCACATAAGAGAAATTTTGTGGTCATGCCTTTACTTCAATCTCTATCCAAGTAGAGCTGCAACAATTAACCAATTGACAAACTGATTTGCAAACTATTTGGAACGCTATTAGGGATTATCACGCTTACCGGAAGTTGCCGGCTTTTGACACTTCCTCTCTCGGGGCCATGTTAACGACAGCCGCCCCTGCTTTGCTATACTGTTTAAATCGGATAAATTCCAAACATATTTAAGTTTTCATTCTAGACTGAAGTGATACTGGATCAAAAGCTGGATCAAAGCGATCGATTCGCCGCGGTGAAGGGCCGAACTTTTATAATAAAACACACGTTTGTTTGTCCCCGGTGGGGCACAACACCGCACTTCACAGCATGCTAGCATTAGCCAGCTAGCGTTTACTGACGTGCTTAACATTGTGCGTCTTAAAACACACAAACATCTGAAAATCGGGTCTGTACCTCCCCGTTTCCAGTGGAACAACTGGGGACTGCCAAGAAAGGAGACGCTTTCAGATGATTGTGTGTTTTCAGCCGCACAAAGTTAGGCACGATATCGAGCTGGCTAATGCTAACCTGCTAACACGACTGCGCAGTCTGCCGGCCACAAACAAACGTGTGTCGTTTTATTATAAAGTTCGGTCCTTCACCGCGGCGAATCGGTCGTTTTAATCCACTTCTTCCTCAGCATCACTTCAGTCTGGAATGAAAACTTGGCATTGGCGTTTATCCGATTTACAAAGTTTAACAGAGTAGTAGCTGGCGGACTTTTGTTAGCAGGTTAGCATTAGCCAGCTTGATGAAACTAACTTTGTGCGGCTGAAAACACACAAGCATCTGAAAGCGTCTCCTTTCTTGGCAGTCCCCAGTTGTTCCACTGGAAACGGGGAGGTACAGACCCGATTTTCAGATGTTTGTGTGTTTTAAGACGCACAATGTTAAGCACGTCAGTAAACGTTAGCTGGCTAATGCTAGCATGCTGTGAAGTGCCGGTGTTGTGCCCCACCGGGGACAAACAAACATGTGTTTTATTATAAAGTTCGTCCCTTCACCGCGGCAAATCGATCGCTTTGATCCAGCTTTTGATCCAGTATCACTTCAGTCTAGAATGAAAACTTAAATATGTTTGGAATTTATCCGATTTAAACAGTATAACAGAGCAGAAACGGCTGTCGTTAACATGGCCCGGAAGAGGAAGTGCCAAATGTTTCAACTTCCGGAAAACGGAACGCGGAAATGTGATAATCCCCTATAGGGGGGCAATGCTTCCTGGACTTGAAATGGCAGAACAGTTGACATTGATGTTGCACGATGTACCAACTTCAAAAGGATCTGCCAACGGAATGAACTCTTCTGTCCACGTCACTCTTTATCTCTTCTGTCAAAGGATGTTTTTTGTTGTGGAATGTCTTGTGTGAGAAAAATGGAAAAGTTTACTGGCCAGACTACAAGAATGATGACAAAACTGCAAGATCAGCAGAAAAGCCAGGTGAACACTGGGCTAGACTTGATGCCAGGGTGTTGACCAGATGTGGTGAGTTTTATTAAACATACAGCACATGTATGCTGGTAGCTCTTCAGTTAATGACAGTTTGACTTTTTTGGGGGGGGGGGTGATTTATTTGACAGGCAGGCAATGAGTCTTTGAACTGTCGAACATCAGAACTGGATTTTGATCATGAAGAAGACTTGATGCATGCCAAGAGGAAATGTAAGCCAGGGTAAAGGCCTTTACACACCTACTCCGAATATTTCGTCCGAAAGATTCACACAGCAACTGCTTTAATCAAATTAATGTCAAGTCAAAGGGAGCGTTCACATCAGTGACAAAATTCCATCTTGCGATTTTGAGACGTTTATTTTTTTTCTAACTGAGGTCAATTTTCTTAATATTCGCATCCGACAGATACACAATCACCAGAGAAGGCACTCTGGCCATCACGGAGCTGGTTGCAAGCAAAAAGAGAGAAGTGTCGCTTGGTCTCTACTACTGTATTATTATGGCTCAGGTATTATCTTTGTGTCGCAGTACTCTTGTTTGGCAAACGGGGGGGTGGGGGGGATCATCCCTGAAGTGTTTTTTCCCCTACATGTTGTAGCCATTCGAGGTTATATTTAAAATCCATATTCAGCATCTCCACGGTGAGATCAGCTGTTTTTCAGCATCCAGAAGTTTACCTGCAGCCGCCTCTCCCTCCGTCACTGCTGCATGTGCTCATGTTCCTCTGAAATAACGGATGCAAGTTTTGTTTTTTTTTCTTGCATCTTCGTAATTTCGCGTTGGAGCGTGCGTGGTGTGTGTGTGTGTGTGTGTGTGTGTGTAGACAAATGAGTCTATTTCTCTTCCAGTTATTCACATTTTCGTGCCGTTTATTCGCATCAGTCCCGGTGGGAAAAGGCCTTAAGTCTTAGACACGCCATGGCTGGCATTTGAAGGTAGGGTCACATAAAAACCTTCGTCTAGTGCTCTGAGAATCATGGTAACGAATTAGTGGAAGGAGGGTGAGACGCAATATTTAATTTGGTTTGTAAATCTTCAGCTCTGACCCAAGTGTCAAATTTCTTGGCCAATTTTGCCAACTCATTAACACGTTTCACACCTTTGACCGTACACTGTTTTAAAACTTTTTCACGTGATTGACCTTATCTTGAGAGATTTTTACCTGCTGGAGTCTTTCCTCGTAAAATGAACCCTGTTTGGGTTGACTATCAAAATCCTGCAGTTTGCATTTCCTGCCCCCCCCCCCCCCCCCCCCCCCTGTTTACAATCTAAAATACTAAATATCTCGTCCATAAATCCGTGTTTTTTTTTTTTGTTTTTTTTTTTTTAAATCAAAGATGCCTTATATTTTGGAAATCCTGACCAGGTCTACTTTTTAAATTGAAAAGGTCTGCATGGTGGAGCGAGGGATGCAGGCCTAGCGTATACATTCTGAAATACCTGGAAAGCGTTTTCAGAGTTCACTTCCGCAGGGGAAAGTTTTATAGCTGAATGATAGGAATGGTTATAACATTTGACCAAGTCTTGAGTACATCTATATAGCGTCTTGTGTTACAAGCCATAAAAATCGCCACATCTTGGTCTTCAGGGTGCGATTAAATCTCTCCACCACCGAGACTTTGACATCACTGGTTTGTTGTCCATGAGGTAAGCTACTTCTGGCTCTCAGCTGTACCGCGGCAGCGCGCGCAGCCAGTAGTGTGAACGACCCCAAAAACAAAGAGCAAAACAGTTCAATGGTACTCGTTCGTTTGTCCATTCATTAGCAAGTATTGATGAATTTAAAGGAGTTTTGCGGCAGATAATGCCTTTATATAGAGGCCTGCTCGGGCTGCCTCGCTCCCTCCCATTAAATGGACATAGGCTGATCGTGAAAAAATCAAAATATCTCGCGTAGGAGTCAGAGTGACACAGAAATGTTACTGGGAAGATGGTGCACATATAAACTCCTAGAAATAAGGTCCAGGTTGAAAAAAAAGAAACTTATCCTTTATCTGTATCAGTTATCGGCCACATGAGTTTTAAAATATATCGGCCAAAATTCTGCAAGATTTAAAACTGAGAGTATTATTTAGTTTCAAAGTATTTTTTATAGGAAAATTCCAACAAAGGAATTATTCTAACACAAGAGTTGGTCATCTGACCAGACCAGTGCATGTCTGCCAGGCCATGTCGGCCAGGTTGGTGTACAGAGCGGCAGAGGAGGCTGCAGCAGAGACAGTGAAACTCCGGGGTTGTCGTTGTGGTGATTTGGCGTATTTTAGCTGTGTTTTAGCAAGGTTCTTTTTGGAAATATTTCAGTTTCTCTTGCACAGGACGCATAAAAGGTCCGTTAGTGGAAGGAAACATTTCTTTAACCGCATTTCCTAACCGTCGGTGAAACCTTGTCGCTTGAAGAAAAGTGCGTGAGTGTATCTCAGTGCATGTCGGCCAGGCTAGTGTACAGAGCGGCAGATGAGTCTGCAGCAGAAACAGAGTGAAACTTCGGGGTTATCGTTGCGGTGATTAGGCGTATTTTAGCGGTGTTTTAGCAAGGTTCTTTTTGTAAATATTTCAATATTATTGGGCAGAGCTGGTGCCCCAACAACTCAGGAGAATTCCCTGGACAAAAAATCAAAGAGGGGCTCCATCAGGTGGATCAGGGATGGTGACCTGCTCTTTGTAAAGTGGATGGACACCAGGGAAGTCTCCATCATCACAACTCTTCACCCTGTATACACTGGGGAGACTGTCCTGCGCTGGCAGAAGACCAGTGATGGGCACAGTCCCAGGGTCCCTGTCCCAAGACCCACCGCTGTGGGTGAGTACAACAAGTACATGGGGGGAGTGGACACATCTGACCAGATGCTGGGAACAAACTCGGTGCACAGAAAAACAAAGAGATGGCCCATGACTTTTTTCCAGCACCTTTTTAGACATTGCTGTGACCAACAGCTTTATTGTCCACAAGGAGCTCAGCATGAAGACGCAGCAGAGGCCAATGACACGTCAGGCTTTCCAGGAGGAGCTCTGTGCAAAGCTCCATGGCGTGGCGGGCCCACCTAAGACCCCCTCTCAAGGCCACTTTCCTGTCCCCACCAATAGAAATGAGGACACCACCACCACCACCAAGAAAAGCCAGAAGGCAAGCATGAGGAAACAGTGCACTCTGTGCAAAAGATGTACACCCTGGATGTGCATGGAGTGCAGGTTGGGCTCTGTCTTCAGCTGGACAGGAACTGCCTCACCACCTACAACTGCAGCTAAAAAACGCCTGGACATCATGAAATATAAAAGCTTCCAAGATGGACTCTGAAAGCTCTAGGCAAACCAAACTGTTTGTAATGATGTAAAATATGTTTAATTTAATTTCTGTAATCTCAGTATTTTTGTTCATGTGCATTTGACTTGTTTATAAAGAAAAACCTGATGAAATTTCAAATCCGTTTTTTTGTTTTTTGTAATCATACACTGTTATAAACATTTATGACATGTAATAATGACAAACACTCACTAGATTCTGAAAGATGTAGTTCTTAAAAAATGGGCAAAAGATTTTGCAGAAGGGACATTTTCTAAGACTTTTATTGAAAAAAAGAGAAAAAGGACCAGGCGAGCTCTTAGAATTGCAGTACTAAAATGGGTTAAAAAATGGAACATGCTCGTTATTCTGGTTGGGATAAGTTTCAAAATCATAAACAATTTTTCCTTCCAGTTTACCCCCTGCTGGTACGAGGTTGAATGTAACGCGTGATTTTCAGAAATGACTCCAGTATCTGGAGGCAAAACTTCCCGGCAGATGGGACATTTCGCGCTTTCGCAAACATGGGCCTTGTGTCTGTACGTTTGCGGGACATAACATGTACGTTTGCATTTCCTACAGCGTTTACCAGGTTGCAATTACTCACACGCAGCTTAGTTCTTTCTCTAGCTTCTTTATGTCTGAAAAAACAGAGTTATGACAAGTATGCTCGCAATCAGAGCAAAATGTTAACTGCATCGGTTGAGTTTTCTCGTCGGATCGTTACAAACAGAACAGAATCCCTCGCAACAGTGGTTAAATGGATTTTCGTACCCGCTGAAACAGAATGAACAAATGTGTTTGGCTCCTAAGAAACCTTTTCAGGTTTTTTTTATCCATAATAGGCTAATGGTGGTTGAACAACTAAAGGAAGACGGGGTTTGACCTGTCATGATAATCTGTCTGGAATTAAGAAAGGGGCGCCATCTTTGTTTTTGAAAAAAAAATTATAATCTTCCTGTTTCCAGAAGCTTTCAAATTTACTGACGTCGTTGAAATTGACGCAGAATCGTGATGTCAACCCTGACCTGGTTTGCCATTGTTTAGCTAGCTTCAAAGCCTCTGTGGTCGTCAGATCAGGCTGCGAAGCGTGGGGGATAAACATGGGCAAAACAAATCCACCTAGCGACAAATCTAGCGTATTATCCGGTCACTTCTGAATAGGCGAGAGTGAAGCCAGTTGGGCGCGTCCTACCGTCGCCATCTTGGCCCCGCGACGCATTTCGTCACTCCCAGAAAATACAAAAATGGGCAAAGAGGTGGAGCTGTGAACGTGGTGGATGAATGATTGACACCCATCAAACTCCGAGCTTCTTAGATGGTCTGTTAGTGCAATCAACAGCAGAGCAAGCCATATTTGTCCAATAACAGCCCGAAAATATCCAAACATGAATCAACACGAACACAAACGCGACCAACTGGTCGAGCATAGTAAAAGTGGCCTATTGTTTAAGGCGAGGCCGAGGCTGAGGCCTTCCTGGAGCGAGCAAGACAGGAAGCTAGCAAAGAGGCAAGGCAAGGCAAGGCAAGTTTATTTGTATAGCACATTTCATGTACAGAACAATTCAAAGTGCTTTACATAAAACATTATAAGCAAAAGGGAGAGAAAAAAACAATTAGAAGCATGATTCAAAATTAAAAGCATTTAAGATTAAGAAGAGAGCAATACAGAGACGTGCGGATTTTAACTTTGAATAAAATCTACGTAAATGCAGCTGAGAACAGGTGGGTCTTCAACCTGGATTTAAATAAACTAAGTGTTTCAGCTGATCTGAGACGTTCTGGGAGTTTGTTCCAGACATGTGGAGCATAGAAGCTGAACGCAGCTTCTCCATGTCTGGTTCTGACTCTGGGAACTGATAAAAGGCCGGATCCAGATGACCTGAGGGGTCTAGTAGGTTTGTACTGGGTCAAGAGGTCACTGATGTATTTTGGGCCTAAACCATTCAGAGCTTTATAGACCAGCAGCAGAACTTTAAAGTCTATTCTCTGACGGACCGGCAGCCAGTGTAAAGACCTGAGAACTGACTGATGTGGTCCACTTTCTCTGGTCTTAGTGAGAACTCGGGCAGCAGAGTACCTGAATGAGCTGCAGCTGTTTAACTGATTTTTTAGGTAGACCAGTAAAGACGCTGTTACAGTAGTCAAGCCGACTGAAGATGAATGCATGGACTAGTTTTTCCAGATTTTCCTGAGACATCAGATCTTTTATCCTTGAGATGTTCTTCAGGTGATAGTAGGCTGATTTAGTGATCGCTTTGATGTGTTTTTCAAAGTTTAGGTCTGAGTCCATCACTACACCCAGATTTCCTGGCCTGATTGGTGGTTTTTAGGTGGATGGACTGAAGTTCTGTGACAACCTGCTGTCGTTTCGTTTTGGCTCCAAAAACAATCACCTCAGTTTTGTTTTTGTTCAGCTGAAGAAAGTTGAGGTACATCCAGTCATTAATTCTGATCAATACATTTACCAAGAGTCTATACAGGGTCTCGGTCTCCTGGTGATACTGTAATATATAGCTGTGGCTCATCTGCGTAGCTATGGTAACTAATATTGCTGTTCTTGGTAACCTGAGCCAGTGGTACTATGTAGATGTTAAACAGAAGAGGCCTCAGGATAGAGCCCTGGGGAACTCCCACAGGTCATTTTTGTCTGCTCAGATGTAAAATTGCCTACTGACACAAAGTACTTCCTGTTCTCCGAAAATATTTTGAACCAGCTCTAGTACAGAACTAGAGAGACCCACCTACTTTCCCAGTCGTTCGAGCACATAAAATGTGGTCAACCGTATCAAATGCAGCGCTGAGATCCAGTAAAACCAACACCGACATTTTTCCAGTGTCAGTATTCAGACATATGCCATTCATGACTTTGGTCAGAGCAGTCTCGGTGCTGTGGTGCTGTCTAAAACCTGACTGGAAGACATCATAACGAAGTTGTTTTCCTTTAAAAAGTCATTAAGCAGGTGAAAAACTGCTTTTTTCAATGATCTTACTTAAAAATGGAAGATTGGAGATCGGCTCTGTAGCTGCTCATCTGTGTCTTGTCTAGATTATCCTTTTTTAGCAGAGGTTTGATCACAGCTGTTTTCAGTGACTCTGGGAAAACACCTGACGTTAGAGAGGAGTTCACAATCTGAAGCAGATCTGTCTGAAAGAGGCACCGAGTGGCGGTTACATTCTGGCACCTGTCAATCAAAAGGACACGGCCTTAATCATGCATAATTTAAAGATTAAATAACATCTAAACGGTTGAGTTATAAAAAAAAATTCACCCCCTCTCACAGTTGACATGAAGGTAAACTTGACCTATTAAACCTAAAATGATTTTTCGAACCAGGCTGTAAGCATGTTCATTTCTGCTGTGAAGTTTGCCTTTTTAACATGGGAGTCTGTGGGGATTTGCTCTGTTTTGGAGCCAGCCCCTAGCGGATCTAGGAAGAATTACAATTTCTGAAACTAGGAAGTGAGCTTCACTGTTCTGGAGGCGGAGTTTGCCCCTTGACCATGACTCAAATGTAAATGTCACCCCGTCAATACCCTTGTTAATGAGCGTAACAGCGTATCAAGAAAGAATATATTGTATGCAGGTATATGATACGCGCGTGGCATAAAATCAAGTATAAGGGCTGGTGCGGCAACGTTGAAAGACGCAGTTCACCGTCTTCAGGGATTTCTTCCGTGGGTGAGAAGTGACAGACTCGGTGATCAATATCAGTTCTTCTTCTTCTCCGCTCTGGCGCAGGGGTAAATTTGGGCTGGGAAATGAACGCTGGTACCCCGCTCCGGGTTTTGGATAGTAAAAGCGCCGTTGGAAATCTTGAAAGGTTACTCAAGGCGGCGGGTTGGGGGGGTGCAAGATGATAGAAAACAACAAATTCTCATTATTATTTACGGATATTATTATCCTAAATGCTATCCAAATAAGTAAATTATCGACTCACCATGCTGTTGCAACGGATAACCGGGATTCGCTACATCTGTACGTAGAAAATACATGTTTTATTTTAAATTGAATTATGTATTTAAAAAAATATGATCTGAAAAAGTTACCATATTCACTCTGTGTGAAAACGAGATCAATCATCTCACTATCGCTTATTTCTGAAAAACAAAAACAAAAAGTTATGTAAATATAAATACGAAGGTTATTTACCTCTAGAGCAAGTAGAGGGAAAATGGTTAAAAACAGTGTGGACATCAGCTGTGACATCCTAAAATATACAGCCACTTTTAAAAAAAAAGTTCATCGTATCATTTATAATAACAGTAATGATGATAATAATAATAATAATAATGGCTAACCTTTTAAAAATCTTACCTGAAGGCATGTTGGCAAAGTTGCGTCTTGTTTAGACTCGGTTTGTAGAGAAAATGACACGTGCACGAACCTTAGCTTTTAAACCCCGATGGCTTTTTTCTGTTTCTACAATTAAATTAGGAAGGTACAGTTTAAAAACAATACTTTTCTCCCTAATGAGAAGGCTTAATGATGTAATGCAATGTCTGCAAATGTTCAGCCAACCAATGTTGACGTTTTTTACTCTTCCTAATAACCAGAGGTCAAAATCTCGACCTACAATTTGACCTAGAACCCTTTCTACAGCTCTTTTTTAAGATGACAAATTAGTTACTTTTGTAAGAAATAAATAAATAGAACCTCGCCTAGAAAAGGTGATTTTCTTCTTTTTACTGTTTTTCTTGATCATTGTTCTATTTATTCATAATAAATTCTTTTTTAAGATGAAGAAATAAATTTATCACTAATTAGACAGGATGCAGATGCCACCTCCCCCACATCTTTCAGGACCAGCACTCAGGACTTACGTCTCCCGCCATATTTTTTGTTTCTTAATTCTCTCCCTTCAGATGCAAGATGCATCTTGAGCCCTGACAGATATGTTTGTTATCTGACTGATGAATGATGTCATTTAAATCCCCTCCAATTTGTTACAATTCATCGCATTTTTGTATTGTTTATTTTTCAGACCCCGAAGAGAGAGAAAACCACCTCATTAAAACATCGCAACCCTGCCTTCCTGACTGGTCACCACTGACCATCTCTGCCTCAAAGCTCATGCCTACACATGTTCGGACATGTGCAAACATGTCCAGACTGAGGTTGCTTATACCGGCTGCTGAAACTCTTAGAGGACCAGATGCTGCTTTTGTACCATTGTAGCTATGGGGACCATAAAAAAAAATTTTTTTTAAATGCCGTTTTCTTCTTAAACTGTATTCGTACTCATTGCATCAGTGTCTGTCATGACCGCCGTACGTCCTTTATAGATCCACTAAGGCTCAATGTATCACCGTGAACATCCGGGAATTTTCGCCAAATTCGTCACATCCTGTTAGGTAGGAGGTGAAAACATCGCTTCGTTGCATAGGGGAGCCAATGAATTACCTGCTTCATTACTCGTCAATCTTCGTTTATTCTACTTTGGAAATACCGAAGTCCCGCTGTGTCTGGCTGCCATAAACATATCTATCACACGGACAAGAGAATATGTTTGTTCCAGTTCCCAAAACAACAGAAAAATCCCGAACAACATGCTAAGTGGCTAGCGGCTATCAAGCCCATAAATGCTGACTGTTCACGCTGAAACCATGGAAACATCTAACAATAAGTTCGGATCACTTTGTGACTGATAAAAAGCATATTCTGGTCTCACTATTTAAACCCTGTAGTTGTTTTTGTACAGATGATAGAAAACACCATTAAATCAGTGGATGTACAGAATCACAGCGCCGCCCGCTGTTCCGTCTCCTCAGGACTGTTAACGATCATGTTCATCCAGATTACTGCCATCAATGTTCCCACATCACAATAAAAGCTAGAAAAAGTGGCAGAACAGCATTTGCAGTCGTTATAAACATGCACAGTCATAACCAGTAAAATACCGATGAGCTTCTAGCTGCCAGTAATTTATAGCTTTATCAATGAGAGTAAACAAAGAAATACCACCATTTCTTAAAGATCAAGGGGAATTAATATTCTATAAAGAATAAATGGTTTGAACACGGGGCTTACCTGATTAAACCAAATACATCATGAGATTGGGGAAACTGATCATCGGGCCGTTATGTAGGTTCGTCTAACCAGGCTCCAGCAGCAGAAGATGGGCATTACTGAGTCCAACAGATACTAGTTTAGCTTCGTATCTTCTTCTAGCGTCGGCAGTGAGACTTTCAATGTAACTGGACGTCATTTCAATATTATTTCAAAGACAAAAAATGGAAAAGGGTGCAAAACAGTTTTAGAGGCTCATAGTCCATTAGACGCCGTTCAAATACGAAGCATGTTTTCACCGCTACCAGCTTCGTGGTCACGTGAATTCCGGGTTGTGACGTAGGCTCGCGCTAATCCACAGGAACTTCTTCAAGCCTGATGTGCAGCCGCGTTCAACAGAACACAGCAACTCTTTTTTATTTTTATGCTTATGCATGACAAGGGGAACAATAGTAAACACTTTTCCCCCCATGATTTGGATATTCAGATGTATTTTTCTTGTATTTTGCCATTTTTGCCATTAGTGGATTTGGGATCTGACATTGCGCTGTAGTTTTCGTTGTTGATAGTAGAATCTTTTTGCTTTGTTTCTAGAAGCTCAGGAAGATATTTTGCAGATATTGTGCAAACTGTGGTATGAAAGATATTTTTATTATTCTTATTTGTTTTATGGTCTATTTCTTTTTCTTGTGTAACATCTTCACTGTTACACCAAAATGACATGAGACACCATCATGCAGAATTCAAGGAAATGTACAAACAGTCCTGGGGTCCGTTGCACGAAGCAGGTTCAACAAACTCTGAGTGTAACCATGAACTCTGAGTTGATCTACTCAGAGATTCGAAACTCTGAGTTTTCAGTCCCAAACTGATTCGATGAGTCACCATGGCAACGTAGTGCGTAAAGGCGGGGCTGCGCTTGCCATTGAAAGGAATGAACTTCTAAGCCTCATATGGCGAGTTTGAACTGCTACTGCAATAAAAAATAAAAAAGAATGACGCCGTGGGAAAACATTTTAAGTTTAAATGCTGTCCTTTACAATCACAACGATGTTATAGAGTAGAACTGTTTAATGGTAACGCGACAGTCTCAGGTCCTGTCAGTATGGTTCCAGCTAGTTTTGTCAATCCTTATTTGGTTGAATGGTTTGCGCATCTACCTGTCTCCTGGGAGACTGGTGTTCAATTCCAGCTTTGTGCTTTTATCGCAGCCATTTTATTTATTTAACTTGGATGCGATCACGCGGGGGAGAAGCGCTTTTGTCAGCAGCATTAAGATGAAATGTATCCGTCACATTCCGTCACTCTGATGTGTTCTGGAGTGTCTCTGCAGAGTTTGTATACAAAGTTGATGTTAAGGGTAATTTTGACCTGAACTCTTTAATATGGGAAAGAACATGTTCAGATCAAACATGAACAGGCCATGTAGTTCGATGTAGTTTAGTTTAGATTTCATAATTATTTATATTTTCATAGCATCTAAATAGATATTTAGACCCAGAGAGCCAGGTGTGGTTAACTTTCTCTACCTGGTCCTTGCTCACTGTTCTCATGTCATCTCTTTGAAAACACACTAAAAAAATGAGCTCCAGAAGGTTTAGAGCTGAAGAAGCTTTATCACAGATTTTTAACCGGGCTAGTGATGAAGAAAAACAAATTACAGAGTCAAAGATTCTTTTCAGGAACCTGAGAACCATATTATTGATGATCCAGATTGTTGTTAAAAATTTCCTATGATGAGGAACATTCAACAGAGGAGTCTGGAAGTCAACCAAGAATGGAATGCTGGCAAAATTGTACCAATATTGCGTTTTTCTGGAAAGAAATGAGCAAAGCACTTGTCACTCCCAAGATCCAGAGGTGAGACAGGTCAGGTTGATCGCCACAGCTGAAGCTATCATTGAAAAAGTCAAGTTTGTGTCATCCAATTGTAACAGTTGACAGTCCTGTCACTATGACTACAATTGATCATGCGCCCTGTGTACTTGGGCCACAGGGATAGCTCTTTGGCTGAATTGTTAGTATGCATGACTCTTACTCAGGAGATTAGGGATCAAACTCTGCCTGGGCCATTCTTCACCCTGTTGTACAACCAATTTGAAAAGGATCGAGTAGAGTAAAAATGCCAGGTCTGTCCCTCCAAAGAGGACAGCAAAACAAGCACCCTTTGCGTGAAATGCAAAATTTACTTTTCCAGAAAGCACAGTTATATTCCGTCCATCATATGGAGAACACTGGAAATGATTTACATCAATAATCTCAGCAAATGGGGCAAGTTACAAAGAAATGACTTTGTGAAGAAAGAGCAACTCAATCTAAATAGTTACTAAAAATAGTTTTGGAATTAAAAATTGTACTGTCTGTCTCTTTTATATGTTTATCTAATCAAAAATACTTGGTAGCACTTTACAATAGGGGCCACAAAATTTGCTTAAAGTGGAGAAAGGAGAAAAAAGAGGGGGAGGGGGGGGGGGGAGGGTTGGAGAGTGATTTTGTGGTTTGTGTTGGGAGGGGGGAGTTTGCTAAAGGCTCTGCTGAATGGGCCTTAGAGTGAGAGTGTTTTAGTAGAGTTTAGAAAATAATAAATTAGAATGACAAGGTTGTGGCTCCTCCTAGTGTTGCTGCAGAAGTTTGCTTTTAATCCATTTGTTTGATCGCGCTGAGAAGTTCTCTGCTCTGGTGTGGGGGGGGGGGGGGTGATAGGGGGGGGGGGGGGGGGGGTGTTTTTGTGGTGGGGGATTGGGTGGTGGGTTGTTTGGGGGGGGGTTTGTTTCCGGCTTGCGGCCCGGGGCCCTTAACTACTCAGGGACTAATGGGGAACGAATAGGGGACTAATAATAACCCAATCATTAACTAAGCTTTCCATACCTGCGACATAGGATAGATTACCTAATGATCAGTTAATTATTAACTAATGAGTAGTTAGTCATGGAACAAGACTAAAAAACCAATCAGGGACTAATGATTACTTAATAATTAACAAAGCTTTTCATAAATGTGACATCAGATAGACCTCAAATGATCAGTGAATTGTTAATTAATGGGTAGTTAATCATAAATGGACTAAAACCCAATCAGGAACTGATTACTTAATCATTACCGTATTTTCCGCACTATAAGGCGCACCTAAAAGCCTTTAATTTTCTCAAAAAACGACAGTGCGCCTTATAATCCGGAGCGCCTTTATATATGGATCAACTGGTTAATTGGTTGATCCATACTGGTTGTACACGGCGCTCTACCAAAATGTTTCAGTATGAAAAACCAATAAAAGCCATTTAAAAATAAAAAAAAATGTTTTTAGTACGACTGGTAAATTACAAAGCTGCGCTGCTTTCAGCTTCACGGCTACCGTCATCAGTAAACACCTTACTGTGCTTACCGATACTCGCAGTCCCCAAAATGGCACCTATCAAGAGACACGCTTACGACGCAGAGTTCAAGCTCAAGGCTGTCAGTCACGCAGCAGAACATGGGAATAGAGCAGCAGCGAGAGAATTCAACATTAATGAATCAATGGTACGGAAGTGGAGGAAGAAAGTAGATGACCTGCGCCAAGTTAAGAAGACTAAACAGAGTTTCCGAGGGAACAAAGCGAGATGGCCGCAGTTAGAGGACAAACTCGAACAGTGGGTTGTTGAACAGAGAGCAGCAAGTAGAAGCGTCTCTACAGTCACGATTCGAATGAAGGCAACAGCGCTAGCACGGGACATGAACATCGATGAATTTCGAGGTGGTCCTTTTTGGTGCTTTCGTTTTTATGAAAAGATGTAATCTCTCCATCCGCACACGAACTACCATCTCGCAGCAACTGCCAAAAGATTACCAAGAAAAGCTGGTCACTTTCCGCGCATACTGCAAAAAGAAGATCACTGAAGAGATAATCCAGCCAGAGCACATCACCAACATGGACGAGGTCCCACTCACCTTTGATATACCCGTGAACCGCACTGTGGAGAAAACGGGGACCAGTACGGTTTCTGTACGCACCACGGGGAATGAAAAGGCATCCTCCACCGTAGTTCTCGCTTGCCAGGCTAATGGCCAGAAACTTCCACCAATGGTTATATTCAAGAGGAAGACCTTGCCAAAAGAAAACTTTCCCGCCGGCGTCGTCATCAAAGCTAACTCGAAGGGGTGGATGGATGAGGAGAAGATGAGCGAGTGGCTGAGAGAAATTTACGTCAAGAGACCGGGTGTTTTTTTCCACACAGCTCCGTCCCTCCTGATCTACGACTCCATGCGCGCCCATATCACCGATGCTGTCAAAAAACAAGTGAAGCAAACTAATTCGGAGCTTGCCGTCATCCCGGGTGGATTAACTAAAGAACTCCAGCCGCTAGATATCGGTGTCAACAGGGCGTTCAAAGCCAGACTGCGAGCTGCGTGGGAGCAGTGGATGACATGCGCCGAACACACGTTCACCAAGACGGGGAGACAGCGCCGGGTGACTTACGCCACTATCGTGCCAATGGATCGTGGATGCACTGGACTGATAGATCAGTCGCAACTGTGTCATTTTCACGAAGGCTGGAATAATCACTGAACTGCCAGGCAAAAGCAGCGACACTGATTCTGATAAAGACGAGAGGGAGCCGGGCATGTTGGATGCCGTACTCGCCGAACTGTTCAACTCGGACACTGAAGAAGAAGAATTGCGAGATTCATGGACGAAGAATGAACTGGAAAAGTGAGCTTTACGCGTTACACATAATTAAATGTTGACTTATGCACTAACGTTTGATTTAGTTGTATCAAAACTGTTTCTTTTATTAGGCGGCGTGTTTTACTGAATGAGGGAAAAGTTTCCCCCCACGTTTGGGCTTTACGTGTTATACGTAACTGAACAATGTTGAGTAAGAGTTATGCACTAACATTTGATTTAGTGGTATCAGACTGTTTCTTTTACTACATATGTACTGAATCAAGAAAAAGTTCCCCTCCACGTTTGGGAGAAGACTGAACAAGGCTGGGATAATATGCACTAGGGGTGTCCCCGACTAAGAATTTTCATAGTCGAACCTGATTCGTCAGATCACTTAATAAAGTTTGACTTTATCTGACTGTGTTGACGTTCCCTTTAGCACAGCTCCATCTAGTGGATGTATAACGCAACCAGTCAAACGTTTGACTGCAGTATTATCTAGTTTATGCGCCTTATAATCCAGTGCGCCCTATATATGAACATGATTCTAAAAAAGGCCATTCATTGAAGGTGCGCTTATAATCCGGTGCGCCTTA
>JALJCO010002382.1:0-19588 GCA_023101725.1 Atherinomorus stipes
TGCGCTGACTAGGTTGTACCTCTCTCTTCCTCTTCCTTACTCCTTTCTCTCTGTTTCACTTTCTATCATTACCTCTGTTCACTTTCATTTCTCCCTTGTCAGGCCCAGCAGTATGAAATGGAATGGTGTAACAGACAAATGTTTAAATAAAGAAATAAAATGAATAAACATGATATCAAGTGGAGCCTTATGTTCATAAAGCTCCGCTTGATAAAGCAAAACTGTTCAACAGAATAAAGCAATCAGGTTTCCATTCTGCTTGCTTCGATGCTGGACAGGACAAGTAAAAAAAAAAGAGAAAAAAAAAAAAAAAAAAAAAAAAAGGATCATGAGGAAACTCATATCTGTTGCATCATTTAACACATCAATGATTTATTATGGTTTATACACTAATTGCAAACTAACAACGAGAACACAGATCATTTCCGGCCTTGTGTTGTCTCAGCTCTTTCTTCCAGCTCACTTTCTCTTTTTTTTTGTTTTTTTTTAACAATGATGTTATGCCTCTGTTCACAGTGACCGCATTTTAGGGCAAAGAGTGACCCACTCCCTCCACCCCACTCCTCTTTTCTGCTCTATTGATATCAGTAGAGCTCTGTAGTTTTAAAACCATCATGTTACCACGAGGCACAAAATGCTGCCAAAGATCTCATATGGGCATACACACATCAAACCAAGCCCAGACTCAGACTTGTTCAACCACAACCACAGACCAATCAAATCAAATGTTTTTGTAAAACTCAGCTACACAGCTCAGCACTGACCCCGTGGTTTCCGGTGGTATTGCTCTGTCTTTTGCGTCGAGTGACGGACCAACAAGCCCCTCAAAAACGCACCAAATTACGTGCATAACCGACGCAGATGACGGACTGCGTATTCATCTTCTGCATCGAGTATAAATGGGCCTTTAGTCTCACCCCTACTTTTGTGTTAACACATGGACATGTTTTTTTATGTAATAGTCAGAGGTAATAGCTGTTATTGCATTTGTTTGTATTGAGTGATATTACTTTGACTTTATCAGTGAATCACTTGAAAATTCATTTATTCTTTTTCAACACCGCTTATTCCAATTCAAGGTTGCAGGGAAGCTGGAGCCAATGAACAGGCGAGAGGCAGGGTACACTCTGGACAGGTCACCATTCCACCACAGGGCCAACACAGAGAGACATACAACCATTCACGCTTACACTCACTGCTAAGGAGAATTTATTGTGACCAATAAACCTAAGATGCATGTCTTTGGACCAGTGGTGGGCCGTCAGGGCTGGAAAAGCCTTCTCTGCTGGCCTAAACACTGTCAGAACCACTAGCCTACTTACAACTTACAACTTAAATTCTAATTTTTATTTTCTGCAAATATATTAACTTATTCCCAACAATCCATTCTCTTAATTTCTAAGCGCTTCTATTACATGTACATGATTGCTAGATTTTTTTTTTTTTTCTAATTTTAAATTTTATTTTAGCCTCTGTGTGTTGCCATGTCAATCTAATCTGCCCAGGACCTTCAGTTGCAGTAGTGCTGGCCAATGTAACCATAACAGTATTAGAAACTGACTTTATCTTTAACCAATCAGATTTCAAATTTGCCCCACAAGGCCAGCTACCCAGCCAGCACATCCATGTGGGGCCCATAAGGGCTAAATTCTGGCTGCATATGAGGGACCCAAGTGGGTTTGTCCACGGTTTCCATGGTGGCCCCACCTGTGTTTGCATATGGAGCCCATGTAACTTACAATAAACTGAATCTACAAATTTGCCCGGTTCAGGCCCATGCCCATTCAAACACTTACAGGCTATGGGGAAACACAGGTGGGGGCACCATGGAAACCGTGGACAGACGCACTTGAGTCCCTCATATGCAGCCAAAATTTAACCCTTATGGGCCTCACATGGACATGCTGGCCGCGTTGCTGGCCCACAATAAAGTCAGCAACAGTCCAGTTAATAGAGAGAATTTGCGGTGTAAAAGGGCTGGACTCTGAAGAATATAAGACACGAGCATCTGACGTGAAGTTACTCAAACAGCAACAACTATTAGCTTTTATAGCTATATTAGCAGCTTGTCACCGTTCGTCTACCATCGTTTATTGGTCTCTTACACAAAAGATAATAAGTTACACAAGCAACACTTACTGACTGCACATCCTCACTGAATAAATATAATCCACTGGTCCCTGATCAATTAGTCCACCGTTACAGCACTGAAAACACGGTTGAATTTCTGCCGAAGCAGCTCAGCACGACAGATTTTTTTTTTCCTCGTCGTCGTGGCCCCCTCCTCCTCCTCTTTGACAAAGCTGGCCATTAATCGCTACCCTGCTCCAGGTAATCAGCTGAATTCAGGTGGTGCTAAAGAGGCAAGCTTAGCAGCTAGGAGCCTCTGTAGATCACGTCATCCCCAGAGGAAAAGTAAATCGCGTACTGTGGAGAGCGCGCTCTTGTGGCCAATTCTGGTATGGAGAGAGAGCCCACACTCAAAGACGAAGCCACTTTCATTCACTCTGGAGTTTCTGGCACGTTTTGGTCCTATCCCATTACACGTTTTAACATAAAAAAGTGGGATTTCCGGGTGATGACTCCTTTAATAAATAATCAGCATCTCTGGTGAGTGTGAGTTTATTCAGTTGTTTATGTTTCTGTTAGACAATTAGATCATTCTGAACTGCTCCTGATGATGGACTTAGCGGAGTTGCGGGGTAGTTTAGAGGTTTGGCGTTGTCTTAACTGGGCTTCTTTCTTTCTTTATTCATCACTATATTCACCCTCACACACAAACCTCTCTCTGTTAGACTACATCACGGCCTGCTTCATTGCATATTTGTATAGCATTGATGGTTTCTTTTACTGTGACATGAAAGTGGTAATATTAAGAAGTAGATTAAGTCAGGGAGGTGCCTACTGGAGGCTCAGGTACCAGATGCATGGCCTGCCACTGCTTCGGACAGTTGGAGAAACCAGAGAAACCTGGTGAGAACATACTGTTAAAACATCTCCCCAGCCGAGGCCAAACAGTGACCTTCTTGCTGTGAGGCCGCTTGGAAATTTGTCATGCTTATCACCATTTTTCATGTTTTTTTTTAAAGACTGGTGATAACTTAACATATCCGCACTTAACCAAAAAAAGATATTTTTCCATCATATGCCCTAAAGGAGTCGCAATTTATTCTTTTTCTAACACTTTAGTGTGCAAGATATATGATACAGGGTGATCGTAAAAATAAACATCTTATCTGGACAGGAAGTATGCAAACAAAAAGCTCAGATATTTTTTTCAATAAATTTTCCTATTTATGACCTGCAAGTTCTTCTTTAGTTTATACAAGACCCCAAATCATTAAGAGTTATGCCTGTAAAATATTTCTTCAACACCACAATACCCACAAAAACAAATTGGAGGTATGTGGATCTGGAATCTGCAAGGCTAAAATATAAAAGGATATATTGTCCTTTGAACAGAATAAACAAAGATCTCAGATGACACATAAAACCATCAATTTTATGTGCTGTTTTCAAAATACAAATCTAGTTTTTATGGAAACATATATATGTGAAAGAATTTTTTTTACAAGTCATACATAAAATTTTTATGGCAGCAGTAGCATATGATTACAGCATGAAAGATTTCCCAATGTGGAAAGAGGCGTTTGGGATTTAGTGCCGTTTCCTGAAAGTTAAATTTATGTGCCGTGAACATGAAAACATTTGGGTCCAGCATAACTTATAGTATATGTGTTATTTCCATTAAGTATGATATGGAAGTTGGATATTAAATAATATACAGTTTAAAGACAAGTTAGTTGTTAGGCACTGATGCACACTATGAGTTGGTGTCACCCAATCAGTCAATTGTGTTTCATGAGTGCCCGTCATTACAAGCTTTTATTGCATTGTTTAGCCTTTTGTTGTTATCAATATACAGTACTTGCACTAACAAACTGTACCAATATGTGCATTAATGTTAAACTACAATACCTTCACATCACACCAATTTGTTCTGTAATTTACACTTTTTAATCAAACTTTAAAAAGTGAGGAAATGTCCCTTCACAATGGTTTAGTTTGAGTTAAAAAAAAAAAAAAGGAATACCATTTGCTAATTAACTTGCAAGTGTGAAATAATCTGTTTTAAGTTCATTATCTCTTTGATGAGTAAAATTTTCAAACACACACAAACCAGTTGTTTTCATTTTCTTCCTTAAAAGAATCACCTTGGGAACATGTTTTTGACTTGTTTTGATGATACTCTGGCATTCGCTATACATTCCTGGAGCCATTGTTGTCCTTCAGCCTCCAAATATTTAGAATCTGTGCTTCCCTTCTTTTTTTTTTCCTGGACATGCATCATTTTACTGCAGCATAATATTTTATGGCATCACATTACACCAGCAACTGGATGTCAACACACTGGCCATTTTAAACTAGCACCAGGACTGATTAATCAAAGAGCAAGTGGAGGAACCAAGAAAAAAAAGAAAGAATGAGACAGAGCAAGAGATAAGAGTCAACACCAGACTGACTTTCACTGTCTGAAGAGAGCTGAGAGTAGAGGTAGGATGAAGGATAAATCCTGTCGATAAGGCCCACCTTCAAAGCTCTGAAGCGGGTGAAAGCCAAACCAATACTGACCTTGGTTTTCGAGCATGCACTAAAGCTCTTTTCCCCACACAATCCGTTCCTTTCTTTGCTGCATCCGCCTTTTTTGTCAAGAATTCGAGTGATTCTGGTGTCGGCTCAAGTCGATGTTTAAATAAAACAAAAGGTTTGGTCCATTCGACGATCCAAAGCACTACACCTTTAGCTCTGTCGTTGGCTGGAGACAATATGTAAATCTCTGCCCAGAAACGTCCTGAACACACCAAGACCAAGGGAAAAGATTAAATACAGTCGGGAGTTGCAACAAGACTCACCGCTACACGAGAGGAGCCCAGTGGCTTGTATTTTTTGCTCATTAAAAATTATGTGAAAAAACCAGTGAAGAAGAGTTGAATTTACACTAAGACGAAACTACTGAGTTTAAATCATATCATGTGATCATGATAAAGCCTGCAACATTGGAATGTGTTCAAAGTAACCACAAAACTGAAAAAAAAAAGGCTAAAATTAGACTTTTCATCAACCACATAATCAGGAAATAAATTAGGGGCTTTAAGATCCTTCCTCCGACACAAGTTTTGATCACAGAAATCTCTGGAGCACCTGCTAATCCAGTTGAATTGGGAGTTATTTCAGATTCAGGTCCAATAAAACGTAATCTTTGTGACTGGATATCAACACCATCAGTCACGCTCTGATCTGTGCCCAGCAGAGGGCAGCCAACACTCACTATCCTGCACAATACTCACTGTCACATCACCATGTCCTCATCCTCGGAGCCCTTACCATTCACACATTGTTGGTTCCAGTTCAGTCAAAACTTGGGCCAGACCCAGAGTTTAATTCACCACAGCTTTCAAATGTGTGTTGCAATATCTTCCTCTAAATAACTTATTGTGACGTATTTCGTTAGTGCGTTCCTGCCTCGGCTGTTTGTGTGCTTTTCAGGGTCAGTTCAGGTGAACTGTTTGTCCCTCTGTGGTGACACCACTTGAAAGTCACATCAATACGGGACATTATCAACAAATCAATTAACACTGAGGTCATGTCCCCTCTGTTGGCCCAAAGATTCCATTGTGGGTCCAAAAACTCCGGCTTGTTTGTGAGATTAATTAGAGTGGGAAAGACCAGCTGAGAGACCCTATAGGAGGTTAGGGTATGGGTAAGTCCTCGATTCATTTGTCACAGATAATCACATTTTAATGACTTATTTTTGCTGCAGAAAAACATACAAAAGAAAATGTAATATCAGACATATGATATCATATTTGAGGAAATAAAGTATATGTGGAATCCATTATTCATGTGCCACAGCTTATGCAATTTATTTTTTTTCTATGAAGGATTCTCCATGAAGCAGAGCAAGTACTTCAGCCATTTGTGGGGCTGATGCCAAGAGAAGCAAGACAAGATAAGCAGGGAGAGGGCATGGGAGGACAAGACAGGAAAAGAAAGTAAGAGAGGATGTGACCGGACACAAGATGAAAGGGGGGAGAGAGAGAGGTGAGAGGAGGACAGAGGATAAAGCAAGAAGACAGGAAAAGCAAAGGCATGTTTGCTCTGTGGATTTCAATGCCACTGCAGCTAAGTAATTGGTGCATTCATAGACCACCTGGCATTATCCCTCCAAAAGCCATTACATAATGTGATATGGTGCCACATGTGTCTCAACTGTGCTATTAATTACCTTTTACAATAGCTGAACAACAAGGGGACTTCATCTCCAAGTCATTTTACTGCCTTTTTCCCTTTTGTCTTGTTGTTTAAGCCCTTACAGTCCTGAAAATTGCACTACTACCACAATTTCAAATAAAACCAAATCTAAATTTATTTATAAAGCACTTTTCATACATTAAAAATGTATGAAATGTATATACATCTTTGAATTCTGCTGAATTCCAATGCTAGGGAGATTTACTCCAAAGCTTTTATGGCTGTAGCTAGGTGGAGTAGCATAGGTCATTCAGCATGGGGCCCCAGCTCAGGAGATCCATAAAGTTCAAACAAGGTGACAGATTTACTCACACCAGATGGAGCTAGCTGAGGTCAAATGGTGATAATAAATGCGCACACGTCTCACGTCCTCATTCTCAGAACAGTCTGCTCTCATAAACATCACAACAAAACAGGGGCAGGGGGTGTTGTAATGTGTGTCTGATGCATGCCGTGACTCATCTGCAGCCTTATTTTAAAAAACACCTTTTGGAGCAACTGCTGGGAAACTGTGATATCTGCCTGTTTTGCAATTTGCAGCATGCATAATTTCAGGCAAACTAAAAGTGGCTATTATTACACAGCATGAGCCATTCAGAAAGCAAGGATCTCTTTTTACCATCAGAGGGGCCTTAAATCCCCATGGCATGGTTTCAAGGAAGTACAAAGACTGCGATAGATTTAGATCTTAACCTCACAATGAGTTCACAGTTCTGTCTGATAGTATGAAATGAAACTAACATATTCTAAAGCAAAATACAATGTAGTATCTACAGTCAATGTTGAATGTATCATAAACATAAATGCTATTTATAACTCACAAGTGACCCCACAGTTTATGTCTTTATAGAGAGCTTACTCAAAGTGTTTGTCATTAAATCCTTCGCTAACACACTGAAGAATACAAATGCTTTATGTTCTGCTTAAACGGCAGATTTTTTTTCAACACATTGGCTGTTGTGGAAACTGTAATGTCTGAATCTTTTACATCAGCCCTTGCAACCCACTGAATACACTGTATTCTAAACAGTATGAAATTGAATCAAATTAGAAATACTTTATTAATCTCAAAAGGGTAGTTATAATAATAATAATAATAATAATAATAATAATAATAATAATAATAATAATAATAATAATAATTGATTTGAAGAAAATACCTTGCTCTGGAAGGCGATGGCTGCTGTCAGGATTGATCCCCTGCATATTTTTGTATTGCAGGGAACATAAGAAGTCTGGTTGAACACACTGTTCTTTCTTCACTGTGTTGTGGATGTGAAGAATTGTCGAGTTATCCCCACCATAGAACCAGCTTTCTTGATCAGTTTGCTCAGCTTCTTTAGGTCTCTGATACTACTGCCCCAGCAGATGCTGCAAAGCTGATTGCGCTTTCCACAACAGACTTATAGAAGATCTGCAACATCTTGGTGAATGTTTTCAGCTTTCTGAAGCAGTAGAGTCTGCTCTGACCTTTCTTGTAGTCAGTGTTGCAGTTCTAGTCCAGTCTGTTGTCCAGCTAAACTCTAAGGTACTTGTATTTCTCCACCATCTCCACCTCCTCTCTCAGGATGTAAACAGTGCTTTGTTTATTTTTGCCCCCCCTGAAGTCAACAATCATCTCTTTATTAAATTTGCTGGTAGATGAGTTGATTGTTTCTGCTCCATCTACAAACTGATTTCAGTTTTCTGTATCAACTTCTTGTCCATCACTGATACACCACATAACTGCAGAGTAATCAGAGTATTTCTATGGCTGACAGGACTCAGAGTTGTACTGGGAGTGTGAGGTGTACAGTGTGAAGAGGAATGGTGAGAGTACAGTTCCTTGTGGTGCTCCAGTGCTGCTGACCACCATCTCAGACACACAACCTTTCAGTCTCACAAACTGTGGTCTGTTTGTTAGGTAGCCATAAATCCAAATGGTATCCACTTGGAATTAATGGAGCTTCTCGCATAACAAAGAAACAGAATTATATTAATAGCACTTGAGAAATCAAAGAGCATGACCCTCAAAGTGTTGCCTGATTGGTCCAGAGATAAGAGTGGGCTCTCTGAAGCAGGAAGATGTTGGCGTCTTCAACCCCAAGCTCATTACGATAAGCAAACTGCAGTGGATCTTGAAAGGTGTCCACTTATTTTAGGGGTGTCCAAAGTCGGTCCTCGAGGGCCGCTGTCCTGCAGGTTTTCAGTGTTTCCCTTAGCAACTTAGCTGACTCATATTAATTGGATCCAACACCCATAAAGTTCTGCACAATGGCTCAAGTCAGCTGTGTTGTGACAGGGATACCTTGAAAACCTGCAGGATTGTGGCCCTCGAGGACTGGACTTACTGAGGTGAGCCAGTAACTGTCTCTACAGGACTTTCATGATGGGAGATGTTAGGGCAACTGGTCTGTAGTCATTTTGCTCAAATGGTTAAGATTTGGGTACAAATGGACCCAAATGCAGAACTCACAGAAATAGGAATTTATTTAACAAACAGCCAGGTAGAAGTTGGGGATGTCCAGAGGTTTGGCTGGCAGGACACAAGGATCACAGAAGCTCCAGGGTCAGGCAGCAGATCCTGGAGGAAGACGATGGTAAGTGCTTCCCAAAAAATAACAGGGAAAGAAATACTGAGGCTTGTTCTCACTGCCACTGATGACAAGCAGAAAAAGTGGTGATGAATGTAGGTGGGAAGTGTCAATAACGCTGATGGCTGATGAGGAGATGAACTGCAGGTGAGTAGTAGTGGCACTGGTGAAGCCAATGGCCCAATCCCAAACCGCCCCCTACACACTACCCCTTAACTATCGAGTGTCACTCCCAATGAAGTCACACTTGCAGCTGTAGAGGGCGCCTTGATTGCAGGTGGAGGGTGTTAATGAGAACGAGACGCCCTCTTCCCTCCACTGGAAAAAGAAAGCAGTCATGCTGTGGCAACAAAAACACGCCCGTGTCAAATAAATCTGTGTGGAAAAATGAACTCACACTCATGTGTGAAGAACAATGTTTTATTTTAGATAAATAGTAATAATCATGATCCTAAACAATTAAATAAATGATAATTCTTATTATTACTACGAAATATCATTTAAAATTGTCGTCATTATTATTAATATCCCATTATTATCATTATTATTATTATTATTATTATTATTATTATTATTATCATACCAATTAGAGAACTATAATTCTCTTTTCTGCTCAAACGTTCCCTTCCATGAGCACCAGTGGTTTGAAGGATACCTACAGCGCACCTGTCATCGCTTTTATTTTACCCCATAAAATAATTCCATTCATGTTTTTTCTTTCAGTATTGACAAACATGCATGACACGTGCGGAACTTGTGCAGGACACGACTGTTTCCTCCTCCATTTAGCCGTTGCACCCGCTGCAAAATTCAGGCAAGTCTGCAATGATGCAGACTCGCTGATTAAGGGCTGAACAGTCCACTCACCCTCCACCCTACACGGTTTGGGACGGCCCTTAATATGGCGGAGCCTCCACGGGAATGCGCAAACAGTGGGGTAGTGTTTAGGGGCCGGTTTGGGATTGGGCCAATGAGACCTGGAACCTGCCTGCCACTGCAGAGGAGTCCCTGAAGAGCCTGACAGAAAAAGCAAAAGCATAAAAAAAAGATTAACCCCACCAATTCCAATTTTTAAAAAACTAATCCTAATCCCAATTTAACTGGTCAAAAACATGTTTAACACGTTTAACTTGGGGGTCATTGTTATGTCTTTCCATGATGTGGAAAAAGTGTGTATATTAATAGCCAAAAGTACACAGATGCAAGCATGCATGATGGATGTCTGTACTTAGACAAGTGTGGCAAGGTACACATGGAGGGACCAGGCAGGAGTTGATCCCACAGACGCCGGTGTGAGTCATGCACACTTACCAGTCAGCCGAAGGGATATCCTTGTGGCCTAATAGCCAGGATGCAGGATCAATCAGGAGAGTGACAAGACCCCACACTGTCACACATATTTAGAGGACTGCAAGGTACCATCACTGTCAGTAGGGGAGTACAGAAACATGGATGAGCTGATATTCAGCTTCCTGACTGTATCAAATTAAATTAAATTAGGATTACTTCACTCATGTCCTGATGGAAACTGTGACTAGGATAACCAAGTAGGATAAACTTGACAATTATTATTAATAGTGATTATAATTTACATTTTTCTCCAAATGACAAAATATCTTGAACTATATTTGTTAATTAACCGCTGTATTCTCCCCAATCCCATGAAACGAGTATTTGTTTAACACCAGCAAGTCAAGGGGAAAAAAACAACTATTATTTAATATATGACACTTCAAATCCTTACAATGTATAATACTAAAATAATTCAAAACAGAAAATGTCTTTAATTTGTATTAAAGGTTGCTTTTATCCCTCAGCAAAATGTATTATGATGCATATTTCTGGGTTAGTCTACATTAGTTACAAACCACATTTTAATGGTGCATTGTGGGATGGTTTAAAAACATCATACAGTATAAGGTTTTTAAAATCCCCTAATACATTTGTACAGAAGTACAAAATCTCAAAGCAGTCATTGAGATTTCGACCAGTCTTTCAAGACTAACATGAGAAAAAGTTTATTAGCCAAAATGTTAAATTATTCCTTTAATGGCTGGATTAATTTAAGACCCTACAGACGACTAGAGTCTCATGTCTTGGGTCACAGAGAAATAACTGATGATGTGGCAAGCTTTACTGGCATATCTGTACGTTCATGAACAAATACAAAAGCTTGCACAAGAACCAGCTGAAGTGTGTAACTGATACAGATAAGGACATCAGTCAAAGGTGAGTCCTTATTGGGTTTAATATGTTCTTTTTGTACAACAAAGCAGTTTTCATGTGATACACCCAACTTTGTGTTAACCTTTTGCCCTGCAAATGACCTGGTGTCATATTTTTTGTTTTTTTATGATTTGGAAAAGTCCATAACCTGCCTTGTTCTGCTTGTTAAGATGTTCTCTGCTCTGCTCGCAGATAAGGTAGGCTATCAGAGACACTGGGAGGGAGACGAGGTTAAAAAAGGTAAAGCTGAGAAAGTTTGAGCTGGAAGAAATAAATGGATTAATCAAATAGATGACAGGTCTATTTTCTGGGATGAACTTTCTTTGTTCCCCACATTAAGGATAGCCCTCTGAGCTACAATGGAATGTTCTTTGTGGTTGTGTTTGCTTGTTTTTTTGTTTTTTAAACAAAAATTGAGTTCAATAGTTATAGCTGTCTTACACATTCAAATCCTAATTATCCCTTACCAAAAAGAAGTATTCCTTAAGTACATGTCATTAAGTATACTCAAGTATAGTAAAGTATATCCCCGAAGTGTACTTTTATTTACCAAGGACACTGATGCCAATGTACTAGCAGTATACAAACAAGTCTACTGCTTGGGACTAAATTGGCCAACTTTAAGTATTTAAAAGTACACTTTCAAGTATACTGAAAGTAATCTTCTTGTTATACTGTTAGTTTACTCCGAAACTTCAAGCTTACTTTTACTTTTAGAAAGTACACTTTTAAGTATACTAAAGTACACTTTTAAGTAGACTGAAAGTAATGAACCAAGGGTTTTCAAAGTGTGAGCGAGCTAGCGCCTAAATCTTAAAAGATAGGATTTAAAAATGTACAATGTAGGCTACATCTTGCAGTTTGCCACAAAGAAACCAGTATGTGTGAAAATGTACTTTGAATGTACTACTATTAAAGCATATCGTTCAAAAGTTTGAATATATGTATCAGATAAATATACTTAAAGGGACTTGGGGCAGGATTAAGAAACGAAACTCGCAACTGCCGCGACTGGCGCTTCAGGTAACTGCAGCCACGAGCCAAGCCATCACGGGAGCGTGCACAAACTGAAGCTATAATGCTGTTTACAAACCTTTTTCTTCATAGCTACACTTTTTAGTGTCTTTCAGTTGATCTGGATCGTTTGCTGATGGTAGAAGAATCCAGAACAATCGCTTACAGTGTTTGAATTCACCGAGACCATCTTCTTCCTGTATCAAAACTGCGGATGTAGCGTCATTTGGCGTCATGTCCGCAGGGCAGCGCAGGAAATTTGGACACCGAATTGCAGCGCATTTTGCATCACACAGCCTGTTCAAGGCAACGGGGGGAAACGTGGGTGGAAACGTTATTTTTGGTATTTAGCGCTTCATCACCCATTAGTTTTAAAAGAAATGGACATGCATGTTTTGTTTTTATTAATTCCTTCCTCTAGTCCCTTTAAACTTTGAGTATATTTATTAGTGAGTGGAAAGTAAACTTTAAGTATATTTCTCATAAGTACATAAACAGTAAATTGAAAGTATACTGTCTTATTTAAAGTTTAAATTTAGTATACTTCAAGCATACTTGCATACACTACTTTTTGGTAAAGGTACTTTTTTTCTTTATTTCTCCTTTACTTAAACAGATAAAAACCTCATTCCCATTAGAAACCTCTTTTCCAAGAATGACTTGGCCAACAAGACATTGTAATTTTGAAAGAAAGCAACTTGTATCATCCTGAAACTACTCTACATAAGACACCAGACTTTTCCTGTTTTCTCGTGCTGAGTCATATGACTCATGCTGCCTGAACATTTCCAGTCAACATTAGTGAATTGCATTATAAACTGGAATGAAGCAAGCAAAGTGCCTCGCAGGTATGAAGATTGTGGGAGGGTGGTGCTTCAGATGAATTAAGTTACCGGTTGAAGAAGAGTTAAGCAATGCACATCAACAAACACCAAATTTCCAGGCTGAGGTCACTAAAGCCCTGTGAGGTGGGAGGAGTTAGCACTGGCAAACAAGTCACAAACACACACTGATCTTGAAAGTGCAATAATATGAGTGTTAATTCACATACAGGGATGTATCAAATTGCTCACAACTATTTAAAAGCTGTACACACACACACGTACAGTGAGTTCTATCAGGCTTGAGCAGCATATCATGACATGCTTTACAAGTCTGACAGGTTGGCAGCATTTCAAAAGAGAAATCCAAAGTACTTTGGGTCACACTGATTTTATCTTGCCCTATACTAAAAGACTCAGAGTACTTTCAGTGAACTTTGCATTACCTCACTCTCCAAAAACACATTAATCTGTTGTCATATTGTATTGTTCTGTCGGACATACATGTCAATGTAAAATTGATGATAGTAAAAAGCAAAAAAATGGAAGTTTTCCAGATGTGACTATATGTATGCCTATATTGCCGGCATTATCAATTATGATTTTCAGCCAAGTTCTTAAACAATACCCTTGGCAATTCCCGACCCCAGTATACAACACAGCTTTTTGGTGAAAAAACTCCCACTTTTGATATCTTAGAAATTTGGATCTGTCTGATCCACACAAACTGTGTAAACAAAGTGATTGAGCTAAATACAGTAACACCTTTAAAAATGATATGCCAAAACTACAGATGTGGTCTGAAAAATGAAAATAATACATCACTTAATATAAAAGCAGGCTATCTATAGATGCTTCAGTCAACCAAGAATGCAATAAACATTGACCACTGTGTTGTGATGCTTTTTAATGCAATAACAAAGGTGATGGCTACAAGTTTCATTCCTCCCCACCAGTAGGTGTCGCACTCATACTTGCTTACTCAATTAGCATTAGCAACGCTATAGAACATTGGGTTACTTAACAAAATCCCTGGTTCTTTGATAACAGAGTGAGGTGTTTCACTATGGAAATCGCCCTGGGCGTGACCATCTACGGAAGCTCCTATGACACGTCTGTCTGTGACAGACTGGTTGAGCCGTGCTCTAGGCTCCGCCTATTCCTATTGCTACGGCTAACCGACCACTCCTCGCTCATTCTGGACAGATTTCTTTCCGTGTCCATGCAAGGACGGATGTGTTGGTGAAACACCTCACTCTGTTATTAAAGAACCATGGATTACGTTAAGTAACCCAATGTTCTTTTCTAACTTCGCTCGGTGTTTCACTATGGGAGATATAGCCCACTCCCGGATTGCATAAGCATCCCGAAGCCATGAGAAACAGGGAAGGACACTAGGTTGGACCTAATGCCCTACTCCCAGCACTGCATGGGCCAGTGAAGGCTGAGCAACATCCAGCCTATAAAACCGCACAAATGTGCTCGGTGTGGCCCAACTGGCTGCTGCACAGATGTCCTGAACTGACATCCCTTTAAACAGCGGCCATGACGTGGCCATGCTCCTGGTGGAATGCGCCCTTACCCCCGTGGGTGGCTGCGCACCTCTACACCTGTAGGACAGTTTTATAGTCTCAATGATCCAGTGGGACAACCTCTGCCGCGACACAGGTTTCCCCTTGTGAGAGCCGACCCAGGATATTAACAGCTGGTCGGACCTCCTGAAGCTCACCGTTTTGTCCACATACACCCTCAGTGCACGTACTGGGCACAAGGTGTTTAGCTTCTGTTCCTCTGTTGAGGCGAATGGTGGTGGGTTGAAAAGCCCGCAGCTCCACCTAGGAACATCTATATAACGGTCCCATAACCTTAGGCATGAAAGCTGGATTGAACCCTGGAGCCCGTTGTAAGCAAGAGGGGTGGATGGAAAAGGCATGCAGGTCGCTCACCCGTTTGGCAATGGTTAAAGCTAAAAGAGACGGTATACACCATCGTTCTTCGCACCATTTCTCAAATACTTGCCATTTACAACTGTAAAGTGTGCGTGTAGAGGACGCTCTTGCGTTTTGGATAGTATCAATCACCTCTGGGGGGAGGCCAGATGTGTTCAGATTCCATCTTTCAGGGGCCAGGCCCAGAGGGCTATGCGGTCCGGGTGGGGATGGTAAATCTCCCCCCCTGCCTGAGACAGAAGGTCTCTGCGGACAGGGAGACGCCAAGGCTCCCCAGCCAGTATCTGAATTGTTTCATGCTACCCATGGTTTGGATGGCCACCAAGGAGCCACCAGGATCAGAGTCAGCCCTAGCTCCCTCACTCTGGTCAAAGTGGGGGAGATCAAGCTCAGAGGTGGGAAAGCAGGACGTCTGGCCAAAGGTGGGCCAAAGCATTCATCCCTAATGGCTCGTCCTCCTCGAATAGGGAGAAAAACAGGGGGCACTGGGTGTTTTCCCATGAGGTTAAGAGATCTACGGCGGCTCGGCCAAATTTCTGCCAAATCTGCTCTACCACTTGAGGATTGAGTCTCCATTCCCCATACTGCGGGTTCCCCCTTGTACAATGAATCTGCGCCCCTATTCAGGACTCCCGGTACGTGGGTTGCCCGAAGAGACAGGAGCCTGAGGCTGCACCACAGAATTATCTTTCTGGCCAGCCTGTGCAGGTGCAGAGAGCGGGTCCCCCCTTGATGATTGATGTAAGCTTCTACTGTGGAGTTGTCTGTCTTTACCAGGACATGACAACCTCTCAGATAAGGCAGGAAATGCCTCACAGCCAGGAATACTGCCTGCAGTTCCAGCACGTTTATATGGAGCCGAGCCATTCTCTGTGACCAAACACCGTTTAGCACACTGCCCGTCATGGTCGCACCCCATCCTTTCAAGGAAGTGTCTGTCATCAAGGTAACCCTGGACGACACCGCCCCCAGCGGCATCCCCGTGGCGAGAGTGGCAGTTTCCCTCCACGGTAACAGAGCCGCCACACATGAACGTGTGATCTTCACACCGCGGCAGAGGTGACGGGGGGAGGGGGGGGGGGGGGGGCACAGCCGCAACAATGCGACCCAACGCTGAAAATCCCTCATTATCAAGAGCCCTAGCTGCACCACCGAAATGACTGATGCCATAAGACCTAGTAGGCGCAGGCAGTCTGGATGACACAACCTTCCCCAGTTGGAAACGTTTCATGCACTGGGTGAAGGTCGCGATCCTCCCTTCTGACAGGGTGACCCGATATGAAAGGGAGTTTATTCTGAGCCCCAAATATTCCGTGCACTGTGCAGGAATTAGACGGCCCTTTTCCCAGTTTATCCTGAAACTAAGATCGATCAGGTGATTTAACACAGTGTTGGAGTCCCTGGTCACTTGCATCTGTGATTGGGAGCATAACATGTAAGAAAATATCCTGATGCCACTGCTCCGTAACGGCGATAACGCTGCCTCCACACATTTGCTGAAGACCCGCGGGGCTAATGACAGCCCGAACAGCATGGTTTGAAACTCGTAGGCTGTGCCCCGATCAGCAAACCTGAGAAACTTCCTGTGCGGAGGATAAATGGGGATGTGAAAATATGCATCTCAGAGATCGATTTTTGAAGGAGGGAGGGGGAGGCCCCTCCCTCCTTCAAAAACACAGCGGTCCTTATGCAGCAGCCACTTATGTTCAACTGCTGTCACATGCACCTATGTTCTGTGAACTAGACTGAAAAAATTAACCTCAGTGATGCCACTGGCTGATCCCATCCTGGCTTACTGTTGGATATTTATGTCCGCTAATAAGAGTGTGGAAAAATTAAAACTTAAGTTAAAAGTACTGTAGTATATTGTGATGTTAATTGAAAACCAAACTGTCTCTATTTGCCCTTTTTGGACTCTGTGTTGACAGAGTAGTGCTTTGGTTGCAATTATGTACACATCGTTTGCACCAAAAAGTAAAGAAATATTTCTATTTGTGGAAAAGAGTTTAACTGTGAAAGCTCATGTTTTAGTAATGCATGGATGCAAATCATAAAGCATTTCTGAATTCATCTGCATTGTTTTGTGATGGTTAAATGAAGAAGTTAATTTTTTTCTCATATTTTGTCATTTTAGCTTTCTCATGTGAAAATATCATCTTATCTCATTCTTGCGGACCAAATATCGTGCATCGTCTCATCTCATGAGTGTATTGTCACATCCCTATGGGCACTGATGCTTGCGAAAGAACACACAAGCTTTAGGCACAGCTCCAAGGTAGTGGTTTTGATTCGATGTATGAAAACATCTGTTGCAACTCTGATTTGTGCACTTCAATTTAAAAACTTACTCTGGAAATTCTCTACCAGTTGGTACAGGAAATTGCCTAGTGACTGTAGTGAATTTTATTAATTTAAAAATGGAAATACAAAGACTTGTTAAGTTAATTGGTCTCTCTAAATTGTCCCTAGGAGTGACTGTAAGTGTGACAGTGTGGGGTCCTGTCACTGGGGTCCCGCCCAGGCCCTTGTTGCGTACCTTGCCACCTTCTGGCATTGTCAGCAGGATCCATGCGACACTGGTAAACAGTCCAGTGGTGGCACCCAGCACGTGGATGTGCTTGTGGAAAGAGGGGAAGAGATGTGACAGTGTGGGGTCCTGTCACTATGCCTCCGATTGATCATGCGCCCTGGCTACTTGGCCATTGGGATGTCCCTTTGGCTGAATGGTTAGCACGTGTGATTCTCACCCGGGAGTCTGTGGGATCAAATCCCCCTCAGGCCCTCCATTGCGTACCTTGTCACATAAGCGCTAGTGGTTGTCTCTCTGTGACAGGCGCTGTGACAGACTGGCAATCTGTCCAGGATGTACCTTGCCTCTTGCCTGATAATAGCTGGGCTCCAGCAACCCCCGCCACCCTGAATTGAACAAGCAGTATAGAAAATGAATATGGAAATAAACCTGCTTGCCCCATCTAAACCACTTGATTTTGAGGTAATGTCAAAAGAAAGTTTTGTAATCCCAGTACACAACTTTAAAGGGTTGAGCCCTAAGTTTGGAGCCTAAAAAAATGCAGAAATTTTACTTCTTTTTAAAAAAAAATTTAAATAGCAAAAGAATTCCATTTTGCACAGTGGAAAAATTTAGCTATCACATATTCATACATATTTATCATAGGTGCACTTCACCACTTTGCTTTCCTTTTGAATTCCCCAACTCTGATGGGTGTCTTACATGTGCTGACAGAAATAGGTTGTAGGTTTAACCTAGGCTTCACACCTGACTTGAACTATTGTGGATCTTCTCGGTCACATGTTTCGTATTAGCTTAGGAAAACCTGTCAGTGGGTTAGTTTTCTTACTGTGTGCAACACAGTGAAGTAACATTTTACACATGCTACCAAATTTCACCTTTCACCTCTTTTCTCGTACTTAAGGTGGTCAGCTCCTAATCTTAGCAGTATTATGTGTTTATAGTGAGAGCAGGGAAGGTGACTGGATTTTCTGGGCTATTTCAACCAAGTTGATCAGGCTTAAATTTTGTATACTACACTTGCAGAGCATGTTTACTTTGCCTGGAAGCTCAATCCAATCTGTTCAAGTTACAGGAGGTAGGATTTAACACGATAAGAATTCAGTCAAATGAGCCTGAAGCACAGTTGCTCCAGGACATGACCCACTGTGTCATGTAAACATTACGCATCAGCAGGGCAGTTCCCTCTCTGCTTTGAAACTTGACTTCCGTGGCTTCTCCACTCCTGAAATCTCTTTATATTTGTGTAGTTCTAAGATAGTACAGCATGTATGTGGTGGCACACTGGAGTCAGAGAAGCAAACACTGTATCACCACTAGATATTCTTGTCTTTTTGTCTGTCTTTTTTTTTTCTCTGTTGATGGGCCCTGTTGTGTGATCTTTTCTGGGTTGTGGTTAAAGTGCCAGTGGCATGAAATTCCCGGAGCCTTTTGGTCCCTTTTTAGTCAGACTCTAAGTACCTAAATACTGTATGAAAGGATCGTTCGCCGTAACTCAGCCTTGTCATCGAATAGCAGGCGCTACGGGTTAGTGCTACTGTTAGCACTGGCATACAATGACCGAGGTTTGGTGGGCAGGACCAGAGGGAACGCTTGTTCCCATGTGCTTCTGTTGTCATGGTGCTCTGGCGGAGAGGAGGCGGGGTGATACCTGGAGACATTTGCACATACACTCAGCAGGAACCTGCAGACACCTCTCTACACACTCATGTTGGAGTAAAAAAAAAGAAAAGAAAAAAAAGAGTTGCTGTGTTCTGTTGAACATGGCCGCACGTCAGGCTGCAAGAAGTTCGTATTGAGCCTCTGTGGATCTATAAAGGACGCACAGCGGTCATGGCACAGATGCTGATGCAGTGAGTATGAATAGTGTTGAAGAAGAAAACAGAATCATATTCCAGCAACAAGTTTCCCGGATTATTTTCGGCCATGACCCGAATTCAGTTAATAGTTAATAGTAAAGATATATTACACTAGTTCTGCTCGTTAGATCTATCTTCGTCTGACCTGAGTGGTACAGAAAACAAAGATGATGATGATGATGAAGGGCTGATTGCCTATGTACGCAGCCGAATACTCGCGCACAACGGGAAGAATAAATAGACTGAACTGCCAAGCAGCCCATTTGGAGAATGCTAACAGCAATACGTAACTGAACGAAGTACA
>JALJCO010002384.1:0-258765 GCA_023101725.1 Atherinomorus stipes
TGGGGAGTTGGGGGTGTACGTGTAGGGTGGGGGGAGGAGTGAGTGTGTTTAGGATTTGTAACCTATATAATTTCCAGGCAGGTACTGTTCTTAAAAAAAAAATATTTCATTATGCACCCCTTCAAGAACCAAATAATAAGATTTCATTTTTATACAAAGCAGCTGAACCCAGTATGGCGCTTAGGTTCTATAACTCATGAAAAATGGCAGAAAAAAATGATGGAATTTTTTGTCTAAGTCTCAGTCTTGGTCTTGAGCTGAACTAGTCTTGGTCTTGAGTTGGTCTGTTTTGGTGTTGGTCTTGTCTTGGTCTTGACACTCTCTGGTCTTGGTAGTGTCTTGGTCTCAGTTTAGGCATTCTTGACAAGTCTAATAGATACATGAAATAAAGTGTCAGATTAATAAGTGTTCACCATAATTTACTGGGTTTTTTTTTTTTTGTTGTTGTTGTCTGGGATTAAATTCAGTGTTTTCTTCACCGTGGCAGCAAGTTATTCCTCCTCTGATCTGTGTGACCAATATTCCTCCCCGATATGAACACATCAGGAATGATGACATCAGTGCACTGAGCAGCAGCACCATCCACTTTTGTCACAGACAGCAGAAAACTGCATGAAATAAATGTCTGTGATCTTCTCATTGACTTATTACCATAATTAAAGTTTTCCACTGCTGTTCCAACAACCAGGAATGCGGACAGTCCTTCCAGATTTCCTCCATGTTGTCAAGAAAAAGTCAGATTCTCATCTGTGCTAATTACACGTGTACAGCAACGCTCCCCCAGCAATGGTGGACGGTCTACTGTAGTTGTGGCGTTTGGCTGGATTGGTCTATACCTTTAAAGGAGTACAGATTATTAAATAAGCTATTTTTAGGTCTGCTTATACATTAAATTGTTGTGTTATTGTCTACCAAGATTGTTCTCTATTTACATGTTTATTTATGCCAGACTCTAATTGTTCATAAGCTTCCATTGTTTTTCTGTCATTGAAATACTAAGCATCAGTTAATTTGTCAAGCCTCATTTTCTTCTCTTATTCTGAATTACAGAAACAAACTTCATATAAACAGCCCTTCAATTTCACACAGACAACAAGGCAAAAAGATAGAATAGTCACAAGAAAAGTAAAAATACAACAAAGACTCAAAGCAATCACATAGCCTACAATAGGCGCATTCGGACAGAGAGGTTCTAAGAACGCAGTTCCTATAACTACCTCCCGAGTTTAGTTATAAGAACTACCCTTCGCCCTCAGCATGCGTTTGCACATGAGGGAGGATGTTGTTAGGAACATGTGTGACGCAATCATTGCGACCGTGACAAATTTATGCCCCAGCAGATCTACAAAACTGAGGTTTCTCATCTCTTTTATTCAAAACTATTATAAAAGCTAACTTACCAGCTTTCCCTCATCACGGTCATATGTAACGGAACAGTCCCCAGTTGGAAAGCTGTCCTACTAACGTCATTTAGCTTTCATTGAAGTACCCCCGGACACTTTAGTAGACGGACCGGGGTTCGTTCACTAAAGTGGCGCAGATTGTACTGACACAATTTGCAACTGTATTTGGGTTTTCCATCTCTTTAATTCAAAGCTATTTTAAAAGCTAACTTACCAGCTTTCCCTTCCTTTCCGTGGTTTACCTTTTGTTGAAGTGCACCTGGTAGCATAGTGTATAGAAACATCTGTGCAGGATATGGACCGGGGACCCCCGGGTCACAATGGGAAGCACCTCCCAAGATCATGGAGAATGAGAGAGCTAAGATTCTGTGGGACCTCCAGATCCACACCAATATGATGATAATGGCCAACCAACCAGACATTGTGATCATGGATAAGCAGAGGAAAGGCTTTGGAACCAATGTAGCCTTGCCCTACGTCAGGAAAAAAGGAACATGAGAAACTGGAGAAATACCAAGAGCTCAAGGAAGAGCTGGATGGAGCCTCGAAGGTGAGGGCAACCGCAGTGCCTGAGGTCATTGGAGCACTGGGACCAGTGTCCCCCACACTAGAGAAGTGGCTCCAGTAGATACAGTTGTGCTTAAAAGTATACATACCCTCCCATTACAGAAAAGGCTAAATTCACAAAAGTAATTTAAATAACAAGAAACTGAAAAAAGTAGTAAAAATAAAAAATGTACTCAATCATAATTTAGTAAAATAAAATATTGATTTTGAATTTTTGTTTAAGACAATAATAATACCAAACAAAACTGTCTCACACAAATTAAAGCTCCTTGCTCATGAGAAGTGGGTCAAAATACCTGTCAACAGGTGCAGACCTCTTATTGAACATTACAGAACAGAACCTGATTACAGAAAACGCCTGAATGCAGTTGATGAACAAACTTTCAGCTCAGAAGCCCCATCATAGTTGTATACTTGTTTCATTTTTTGTTTGTTTGTGTTTAATAACTCTGTTGGACCTCAATACAAAATCAGTGTTGTGATTTTCATAAAATCTTCATTCATTATTACTTTTGTCAATTTCAACCTATTTCACTGGCAGCTTATTCTTTTTCTGTCTTTAATGGAAGGGTATTTCAACTTTAAATAACACCTGGAGACACATCAGACATCTCTGTCCAGAAGAACCATCATCCGAGGAACAGCTGTGCAGGACCTTCTAGCTCTCAGGCCTCTGAGCCCCAAGTTTGAAATGAACACCCATCCACCCTAACCAGAGTGGATGGGGGTGGGAAAGGAAAGAGTTTTATAAAGGCATCAGAGGATTAATGTCAAAAGGTCACCTACTGTACAAATAAAAAATCTGCAGTTTGGCATTATATTCCACATCTAATACTTTCCTTTAGCCCCACCCCTCATCACTATTGTATCCTTCCCACTGCTCTCCTCACCCACATCTGTATCCCCCATCCATTTTACTCTCTACTGCCTAAAACCCGGACGCCCCCTGTGCAGCCTCGTCCCAAATCTCCCTTTACAACCTCAAAACTCTTCTCCAAATCAACCTCCTCCAAAGCCCGGACTCCTTCAGTGCTGCAAATCCAAAAAAAAGAGCTAAACCTCACTCTCCACTGTTACATTGTTTGATGTCTCATCACCATGGTCACAAGATAGTATTCATAACTCTTTATATGATTTTTGTAAATAGTGATGAACAGATATGGGGGATGCTACCAAACACCCGCTGTGAAATATGTGCCTTTGTTTGAAAATGATTTCATGTCCGAGACGGGGTTAACCTGGTATGTCCATTAGTGTGTCAATCCCTCAGTTAATCCTGAGCACTGCAGGGGTTGGCTTCTTATTTAGGTCATCAGATGGTTAAAGAGTTAACCTCCTCTGGATTGGTGCTGGCTAAAAAGAAAGGGTGGTATCACTTCCAACAACTGGTCTGTGTGGCCTAAATCCTGCACACGCTCGCATGCAGAGGTGATCATTAGAGCTCTATGCTGGAGCATCATTTATCAATGTTAACAGCTTTGGTTAAAAATCATTTAGAGCTATTATAAAACTCAAAAGAGGTCAAATACTTAAATGTGTGTGTATAAAAGAGTAGCGTAAAAGAAATAGGTTGAATACATGTGTACTTGTATGTTGTGCTTTGCTCAGAGGGGCTTTTGGGATATAAAGCTTGTGCATTTTAAACAATGAGCTTACGTAAAACATGCAGTCAAACAAGCAGGGTGATCATGTGATCATGGTGTATGCTTCGGGTTGTTAAACCTTTATCTTAAACTTGTCTTTTCTTTTCAACATGACCTGTCTTTTTGCATCATTTTTCAGAATTATTCTGGCATCATGTGTGATTGTGGCTTCATCCACACACTGTTGAAATTTGAGCTCAATAATTCAACAAATGTTTAATCAGAACAAACCTTTGTGGTCTTAGCCAATCAGGTACCATTACCCTCAGCCATGTGCTTCCTGGCGAGGAATGGTTTCTGTCTGACAACTCCACCATAAGGGACTGGCTGGTGAAGTTTAATAGTTATTCCTTTAAAAGGTTCCGCCATCTCCACAAAGGACTGCTGGGTTTAATTTTGACAGTTGCTTTATTTGTCATTTGTCTGGCTGATGTCTTAAATCTCCAGTTATTTGACTGGGTTGTCAGATCTTGCAGTTCAGTTTCAAACTGATGGATTCGGCTATGATTTGTGCTATGCTGCTCAAATGATCTGTGCTCTCATTCATTGTTGTCTTGCTGGTCCATGAAGGATGTTTAACCTCATCTCTGGTTTTCCCTTTTCTCTTTTTTTAGTTTTGATAAACTGAAAAATGACACCAAATCCTTTTTGCTTGTCATTAAAGAGAAATTCATAAAGATTGATGTATTGATGTTTTGGGCTTTTGTGTCTTTTCACTCTGTCAGTGTAGAAATAAAAACCACAAAATTATGGTTTTCCCATATGGGCTTCCACATATGGGGCTCATGTAACTTAAACTATGAGAGCTGCAAATTGGCCCAGTTCAAGCCCATATAAGCTATATGGGCAAACACAGGTGGGGCCACCAAAACCGTGGGCAAACCCACTTGGGTCCCTCATATGCAGCCAAAATTTAACCCATATGGGCCCTGCATGGAAATGCTGGCTAGCTGTTGCCATCTTAATTGTTTCCAATTGCAGCTGAATATTATATATGTTTTAAATAGCGTAATAGCAGCGCACTTATTGACCAGAGCATGATGAACAACTGCCTATACAGCAAAACTTTGTAAGTGTGAATCAGGTGCTGAATCAGACATTTCTGGGCAGTTTTCATTAATTGCGTGCAGCAAATAGCAAAATAGTCAGATACATGCGTGTACACGTGACAATGGGTTTAAAAGTAATAATACATATCTACAGGAGAAACTAAACAACAAGACAGAAATACAGAAAAGCACTAAACACAAAAATAAATATGTATTTAGATTTTTAGAGAAATTCTAATACTATAATAACATTATACCCCCCAAAGCGACATGATTGCACTGGTTTGGTAAGTGAATTAAAATAAGGACAACAATTAAACAAAACGGCATAAAATTCAAATGGAAAAAAAGACATGTTTTATGGAAAAATCTACAGTCATGAAAGTCATGAAAGCTTTTTGATAAGTGTAATAATTTACAAATATGTTTCATTAATAATTTTGCAGCATACTTGTAGAAAAAAATGTACATGAGTTCTAAACAAATTAAGAAACAAAAAATGTAAACAAATTAAGAAAGTAATTATCCTATATCCTTATTATATTTACATACATATACAGTGGGTACAGAGAGTATTCAGACCCCTTTAAACTTTTTCCTCTTTGTTTCATTGCAGCCATTTGCTAAAATCAATGTACACTCAGCCCCCCATCTTGACATAAAAAAACAGAAATGTAAAAATTTTTGCAAATTTCTTAGAAATGAAAAACTGAAATATCAGATGGTTTTCAGACTTTTTGCAGTGACACTCATGTTTAATTCATATGCTGTCCATTTCTTCTGATCCTCCTTGAGATGGTTCTACTCCTTCATTGGAATCCAGCTTGTTTAATTAAACTGATTGGACTTGATTAGGAAAGGCACACACCTGTCTATATAAGATCTTACAGCTCACAGTGCATGTCAGAGCAAATGAGAATCATGAGGTGGAAGGAACTGTCCAAAGAGCAACGAGAAGGAATTGTGCCAAGGCTCAGATCTGGACAAGGTTACAAAAGAATTTCTGCAGTACTTAAGGTTCCTAAGAGCACGGTGGCCTCCATAGTCCTTATATGGAAGAAGTTTGGCACGACCAGAACTCTTCCCAGACCCGGCTGTCCAGCCAAACTGAGCAATTGTGGGAGAAGAGCCTTGGTGAGAGAGGTAAAGAAGAACCCAAAGATCACTGTGGCTGAGCTCCAGAGATGCAGTAAGGAGATGGAGAAAGTTCCACAAAGTCAACTATCACTGCACCCTCCACCAGTCGGGGCTTTATGGCAGAGTGGGAAGCCTCTCCTCACTGCAAGACATATCAAAGTGCATAGAGTTTGCAAAAAAAAACAAACACATGAAGGACTCCCAGACTGTGAGAAATAAGATTCTCTGGTCTGATGGGACCAAGATTTAACTTTTTGGAGTTAATTCTAAGCGGTATGTATGGAGAAAACCAGGCACTGCTCATCACCTGCCCAATGCGATCCCAACAGTGAAACATGGTGGTGGCAGCATCATGCTATGGGGGTGTTTTTCAGCTGAAGGGACAGGACGACTGGTTGCAATTGAAGGAAAGATGAATGCGGCCAAGTACAGAGATATCCTGGAAGAAAACTTCTTCCAGAGTGTTCAGGACCTCAGACTGAGCCGAAGATTCACCTTCCAACAAGACAATTACCAAATACATACAGTATAACAAAGGAGTGGCTTCGGAACAACTCTGTGACCATTCTTGACTGGCCCAGCCAGAGCCCAGACTTTAACACAATTGAGCATCTCTGGAGAGACCTGAAGAAATAAAATGAACTTTTTTTTATTTGAGCAAATGGCTGTCAATGAAACAACGAGTGAAAACTTTAAAGGGGTCTGAACACTTTCCGTATCCACTGTATACTGTATACACACATATATATATATATATATATATATATATATATATGTGTGTGTGTGTGTGTGTGTGTGTGTGTGTATGTATACATATACATATATATATATATATATATATATATATATATATATATATATATATATATATATATATATATATATATATATATATATATATCGTGTAGTGATGAAAGCTTCTTTATAAGTGTAATCATTTACTAAAATATGTTTCATTCATAATTTTTGCAGCATAGGCTACTTATAAAAAATGTGTGTGAAATTTAAACAAATTAAGAAAGTAATTATACATCGTAATTATGATGATAGATAGATAGATAGATAAGATAGATAGATTTTTTAGAGAAAACAGAAGAATGCTATACAAAAAGTAGTTGCATGCAAATAAATCCATAATAACTATTAAAATGGTTCACTCTTCCTGTTTTCTATCAAAAGGATATGTTTGTTTTTTTTTTTTTATAATAGATAAAATAAGCAAGTCGACTGACTTTACAATGCAGTTGGAAATAGTTTCAGATATTCTAGAAGAAGCCTTTTAAAACCCAAGGAAACTGCAGATATTACGTTAAAACATCAGGATTGATAGCAAATTAATGAGTTTGCCTTTTAGTCTGTGTCAAAAACTACTTTTTTTATGTGTGTGTTTTAGAAATATGGATTTAATGTTCATCTGGCATCTGGCTGGAAAAGAAAAATCATCCAGAATGGGTTTATAGAAGATGAGGTCAAGGATGTGATGATAGGGATGTAAAAGTGAAAGAGAGGAATTATACAGCAAAAGCAGAGTGACAGAGGGAGTAGATGGTGTAACAGATTGAGTGCCGGTTAGACAGGAGCAGAGATGCTGATGATAGGAAAAGGGAGAGGGACGTGATTTAGGCCGGCAGGAACATTACATAACCCTCTATCAAACCAGGAGAGAAGAAGGGAGGGGAATGGAGGAGAGGACAGACTGTGACGCAGTCCATGAATGAAAAGTCATCTCTGACTCTGAACATGATGAAGATCCAGCAACACACGGAAGTTTGAGTCATGAGGAGCTCCTTCAGCAGGTGCCCTCAGAGAGGAATCAGGAACTGTTGAGGTTTTAGTTGTGCAATTATGTGAAACACAGCATTTATAGGAATGAGCACTGATGTCTGATATGTTCTGTTTCAAATTTGGCAAACCATATTCAGATAAACATGGATCGTGATAGAAGATCTCGGGTTGGATACAGCTGAAAGGTGTCAAAGTGAGATACTTGTATGATAAATAGAATGATGAAGACCACTTTTACTGCTTGTTTACGGTACACAGTATGTGACTTTTTGAGAGATTATAGACAAATCAAATGGGAGCCATAATCCCAGATAATCCTATAGAAACCTCTGCTTCTCCAGCAGCCAGTCAGTCATCTGGCTAGCTAGTAGCAGACAGTCATTCAGTCGGTCAACTATACAGCCTGGCTCTCTTTCACTTCCATTTATGAAGCATCAAACTGACACTGCAGATAAATTGTCCAGTCTATAGTCGTGGTTTTAGTTATTTCCCTGCGGCTGTGGGTGGTCCACAAGTGTTAATAGAAAAAATCCCCCGTGTATCACACAATGATGAGAGACTTACAAGTTACTCTTGAAAATCTCACTTAGCGTTTGACTTTAAAATGCTACATGTTTGTCTGGAGCAAGCTTGTAACCCCAAGGATTTACAGCTCCCCCTCTCCATTTCAGTTATTACATTCTTTAATCTTGTCTGTGGTCATATAGAAAGCTGGTTGCATGCAGGTTCTGGTTTGGCCAGCATTTAGTTGCCACGTGCTACAGTATAGAGTCAGCATGTCTGGAGTCAGATCTCTCCTGAATGCAGATGAACTTCAGCACCATCTTCAGGTTCTTCAATTATAAAAGTGAATTTCTGATAGTTTGCGCCATAATTATTCAAATAAAGTTAGTAGTTTGCTTGATTTTTGAGCATTTTACTTGCATGGTCGAAATGTTATAAAATTCTATAGAGGCTTAATGTATTTCATGCATCTGTACAAAAATTGAGGGATGTTTTTACGGCGCTACATGAACGCATCACCAGCTTCTCCTGCCTGCAGATTTGGAGGACTCCTTTCTCTTTAGCTCCCGGCTCCTGATTGGCCGAGCACGTTTGAAAGGGGGCGTGGCCTCTGCCTGTGTCCTGGCACCAGTCTTCTCCGCAAGCAGCGAAAGGTGGAGAGATTTTCCCCATCACACTTTGACTGTCTCTTACACGCAACCACGTATACGCGCTCAGCGGACACACGGGACGCATACAAACGGTGAGTGGCTAATTTTACAATTTTCACTCAGATTTATGATGTGTCATCGCGTGACTGGCGATGTTTTTCTGTTATCTTCGTGCTGCGACATTCTCGCGTGCTTTTATAAATGACTGATAATATTCGTGTCATATTTTGCGAGATTTAGGTCTGGCGCTGCAGTGGTATTGATATGGGCCTGGATTTAGCTTCATCTCAACGTCGTACTGGTGTATAGACATTTTCTGTTCCTGGTGCTTCCCATCACAATGGAAGAGGATAGTGGGCGTGTGTCGAGGAGGAAAGGGGGGGTTCTGTCTCATGCAGAGATCCGTGGATTCATGTCTCTTTGTTATGGTGGTGATGCCGCAGTCGGGATGGTACACCCCTCCTGCTGAAAAACCACCACGTTGTAGTGATCCAGAAATCCTGCTTAGGTTCAGAGCATCCCATAGGAATCAGCAATGAGTGTATAGAGTATGAAACATCATGTTTTGCAAGACTTACTCCGTTATTCTAATATTCCTAAATGGGACTACATTAAGCTGTAGATTATATGTGGTCTATTCAGTATTTCCACAAGGACTGTGTAGACAAACAGTTGCATGTTCAGAAAAGTCAAAACCCTGTTATATAAAGGTTTTTCTGATGTTATAACAGTTATAGGAATAGTCTGATGTTCTATAGAGAGTAAGCCGGCCATTATACAATAATCCCCCCTCCCCAGTCTACACACGCATGCACACAGCTACAGATAGACACACTGCATCCTCCTCTGTGGATTAGTAGGCCTACACATTGTTCCACCTTTGCTCGTATTTTTTTCTTCTCTTTTCTCATCTTTTCTCCTCTTATTCATTCTTTTCTATGTGGGCTTGAACAATCTCTCCAGCAATATTGAATCCACTACAGACTCGTTGATGAATTGCCCCAGATTGGAATAATATTAGAGAATAAGGGTCTTAATGTGGAAGTGGTTGTAAAAGTAAAAAAAAAGAAAAAAGTGTCTGTTCTGTATGCGATTGTTGTAGTGTGAGAATGAGTAAAATCCTTGAAGCCTCAACACGTGGCTGCAGTGTTATGTAAAAGTGGGCATATTTCTTACTTTATGCCATTCAGACATGCTCAGCATCTTTTTAAAGTCTTTAGGTTTAAAGAAAACTGATGGTGGGATGATTGTGCTTCTCTGCATCTGTTACGTATACTATACATCACAGCATATTTGATTGTTTTTTTTAATTCTGTGAACCACTGGAAAATTCATTAACAATTTTCTCAAATAATCAGTGATTGTGTCTTGTTTTGTCCTACAACTAGTGATATGAAAAAAAAAAACCAGTGGAAAAATATCATGTTTGCTCAACTAAAATGACTTAACTGATTTATTAATTATCAGAGTTTATTTTGTTAAGTTTGCCAAATATATTACTCCTTTGGCTCAGAACACAAGTCAACCAGAGAGGATGGTTTGGGACAGTTTCTGGCCCAACATTCAAAGCCTGAATAGGGACCATGCAGTCTGATGGCTGGCACCAGAAATGCTCTGTGAACTGTGTTTTTCTGACATAGTTGATGACTGTGACTAAGTAATGCATGAAAAGGATATTAGATTGTTTCACACTCAAGAACGCTTGCAACCTGTGCAGCACATTTCCAAATATATCAGGCTAAATGTACATTAGAACAAAGGGCTTGTTGGAGATGCAGTGGGACAGTGCTGACCTAATCAGGATTTATGGACTGAAACTTTATACAGTGCAGCCGGACATTGGAGAAAATCTCTTCTCTCCATCATGTAATCTTATATGAGAACACCACACATTTATTCAGCGTACAGTGACATGATAAAGATAAGGTCATAGATTTATCATTTTAAAAAAAATCTTTTAGGGGTGAATGTTATTGTCATTTTATTCAAAACATAGTAGGGTCACTCACAGAAATATAAAGACATCTTCATATTTCCATACCTATTGTTTAAAAGTAAGAATAAATCACTAACATCACATTTTTTTTCGTTAACCCATCTAATTTAATGGATGATGACCTATTACAAATGCAATAGATATGTACAATATGTTGTCCAATACAAAAAAAACCTAATATAATGGAGACAAAAGATGCCCAAAGTGATTTAGAAATGTTGTAATAACACATTTCTTCTCTGCAAAGCAGTTTCAACTCCACTGTTACCAATACTCAAAGCACTGTTTCCCCGACATTTGATGAATTAAATCTCATCTTATCTAGTTTTTTATGTCTTCATAGAACATTGTGAATCATTTCTGAAATGTCAAATCATAGCTGATACAGAGTAACCCCATCAATTAGATAAGTAAAGATTAGCTCTATAGTGATAACATAATCTTTTACTCCATGATGTCAATTCAAGGAGATCTTGTACCATTCCAGCAGTACTTTTATGCAACCAGTTGATCTTACTTAGAGTATGTTAACGAACTAAAATGTCAAATTCTGAAATCTCTCCTGTTCAAGAACAAGGACAAGATTTTCAAGCAACATGCTTATTTAACATCAGGTGCTACTTATCACTTCCTCTTTGCATCAAAACAGTGAAGCATGGTGGTGGTAGTATCATGCTAAGAAAGCATATCTTATAGATCTCCTAGATCTAATTCAAAAACTGTTTTATTGCCCTATTATACTTTTTCAGAGACATACAATAATATGAAATCATACAATCATGATGGATGAATTACAAATGTGATTTTTTTCTATGATGAATAAAAACATGTAGCCTAGTAGTAATTCTTTAATTAAGATATTCCATGTTGTCAACCTGCTGTATTATGTAGATGATTTGAGTGCTTTCCTTTTCCTCAGTTGACTTAAAGCTGCATGTAGACTGTAGTTATATCTAGTGTTCTAGTGATAAATATCACTTATATCTAGTGATAAAAGAAAAGATTGCAACCAGCTGAACACCTCCTCCACCCACCCTTCCCTTTTAAAGGGACATTGTGTAACAATTGTATATCGCAAGCAACTCGCTAGTACTTTTCATGCTGCGTTCGCGTGAAACCAGGCAGACGGACGACAGCCGCTGCATGTAAAGGCATCAACAGCCTTTATGTGAAGACGTGGTCTATCAGTTACAATGACTTCAGTCCACATCTGATATGTTGTCATGGCGATGTCGTATTGTTTTCCCTGACCCATGTTTTACCGTCTTTCTCTCAGCGTCTGTGATTGAAATCACATCTGGTTTGTTACTGACGGCCGTCTGCCCGACTGCACGTGAACCCAGCATCAGTGTAACGCTGGTTCCTCCTCACTGCGCCTGCGGTGACTTTTCAAAAACATTACCTCGAACTGAGCTGACTACTCCGGTGTCTCCGGTGAGTGAACGTAAAAACATGGCGACACGGCATGGTAGCCACCACTGAGCCGACCCGTTCCATGTATATATGAATGATACGAACGGCAAATTCAGAGCTTACAGGAGCACTTTTGTTTGTTGATTGGAGTGATTACTGATTAATGGAAAAACACTTTTGAATGAAATAATCAATTTTTGTGAATAGATAACAGGAGAACTTACACAATGTCCCTTTAAGGGTGTAGAAAAAGCTGCAAAAATGCTACAGCTAGCTGTTAAGCAACTGTTTGATTGGTCATTTCTGGGCTACTGTCGTGATACAGAAATACTACGTGCTTTTGGTACACACAACAGAAATTATTGTTTTTGTACCAGTAATTAGATGTAGTTCAGAATTAATCATATAAATATGTGTAGACTAAACTATGAGCACATGTTAGTGACAGTCTGATGAACATTGTGAAAGTAATTGTAAAGACAGGTGGTGTAAACTAATACTTCTTTGAACTGGATGGATGGAACTTTAATGATCTTAAGTGAAATACTGTAAACTAAAGTGATAAATGTAAATAGACTACCTTTATAGAGCATTCCCATGTCAGTGGCCACTCGAAGTGCTTTACAGTGTAAGATTGTTAGTCTTTGCAAACTAAGGAGACTCCTAGTTGATGCAGCCCTTTTTTTCTTTTACACATTTACTCACGGATGACTGCACTCAGAGGGAACGACAAGGTTCAGTGTCTTTGAAATAGAATCTGGAGGCTGGGTGGAATATGAAAGAGGTTCTAACGCACAACTACTGCTATGCCATCATTTCTGTCTGATGGACTGATGGGATTGTAAGCATCCCCCTCCGCTTACAGCAGCCAAGCAGGCAGCAAGTCAGCAGTCATTCAACCAGGTACAGTCAACATTTGTATAGTGGAGCAGATTGTTAGCTTATAGCAATGGTTAAGGCATGTCCATGTGCTCAAGTCTTTGGGCACCCTAGGTTGTCTGTGATGACAAATCTGTGGCAAATGTATGGCTACTCTGCCATCTTTGGTGGGTAGGTGCATGAGTGGGAATTTGTGAGTCAGCCAGGCAGAAGATGTACAGTAGAGATTTAACTGAACAGTGGTGGAGAGCGGAGAATGTCAAAGCCTTAATAGTGGACTGTACAATGAATGAATGTAAGGTTATGTAACACCTTAGGGTAAAAACATGGAGTTATATAGTGTTTCTGTCCAGGTTACATGAGGGCTCTGATAGCAGTTGTGGGGGAAACTTCCTGTAATAGGGAAAAAGATGTGGAATGCTGTATAAATTTAATCTTTGTGACAAGACTGTGACCTTCGTCAATAAAGAGGGAGGAAACAGATGGCAGTACAAAAGATTATGACATGTAACGGACAATCAATAGTGCACAATAAAGTATACAGCTTACTACGCTGCCATTAAAGTCTTGAGTATATACCATTATGAATGTCATACTTTGATCCAAGCCAGTAAATTAAGATTTCATGCTCAGTGGTAATCCCAGTGATTAAGACCCAGTGGGGGGGGGGGGGGGGGGGGGGGGGGGGGGGGGGGGGGCTCGGGGGGTGGGGGGGGGGGGGGGGGGGGGGGGGGGGGGTGGGGTGTGGGGGTTTAGTAACCAACAAGCAAAGCCATACATATATTTAGATGCTATATTCACAAAGCAAGTACTACAGGGTAGTTGATACATTCAAATAATAAATGTCAAGTTGTTGATAAAGAGTGCCTTTTTCATTTTACTCTAACTGAAGCTCTGCTGGTCAATGTCTGGACTCAGGATTAAATATAAGTGAGAGATTAACATCAGTAACAACAGTAGTTGTTCATTTACTACAATTGTTGTAGTAAATGAAATAAGCTCAAATTAAGGCCATTAAAAGGCAGTGAAAGGTAACAAACACAATTTGACTTGGTAGTAAATATTTTGTCACCTCTTTCAATATGTAATCTTCGTTTCGTTTAATTAAAAGAGTCTTTAACGTGTGGGCAGGACCTGGGCTGGCATTGATGGCCCCGATTGGTTCTGCTGTTCAATCTGTTGTACGCATGCGTGGTGTTGGAACAGCTCAAGTACAGTATATTGATAATAGTGAGACACTTTCCGCAAATCAATGTAAAAACGTAAGTTTTCCCAACTTTGACTCAAATATCCGGCATTTTATAAGAAGACTGGCTTAAGCTGATCATGGGGAATGATCTTTTTGTTAAGTGTGCAGAAAAACCATAGACTTGACCTGCAATGGTGTTATGGTGATCAAATAACACAGAGTGTTCACCATTCACCAGCAGCGGATTCGTGCGGTGGGAGCAGCTCCCTACTTTGGTGTTTGGTGCTATACAGAGCACCATGCTAACACAACCTTAGCTACAACCACGTGTATTGCCATCACACCTCAGCAGCAAACTCGTGTCACCAAAACCGTCACGGCTGCAGCAGACAGGCAGCAAACCTTGCTGTCAGTTTTCATTTTGGGGCCTGTTCACACTGCCATATGATATTTTGCATTGCAGTTGTTGATGTTTTATTTAACTTTAGCTGCTAAATGTTCTCTCAGCTGATTCTTCAGTTTGAGAATTTGCCATGTTATCAATGTTCTATCATGAATAAAACATTGGCTTATGAAATTTGAAAGTCATTGCATTTTGTTTATCATTAACAAAACAAAATGTCCCAAGTCATCTGGAGATCGGTTTGGAATATTTATGATGTGTTTGATGTCTTAGGGTACGTTCACACTGTGGCTGTTTGGTCTGCTTTAAACAGACAGAGTCCCGGGGCTATCCTGGTGTAAATGCACCCTTAGTCAACACTGCATCACACTTATATGGTATAACATTTTGTCTTGGGTAGGGGATGGGCCATCATCATGCATGGGTCAGTGCTGTGCATCCAGCCCATTTCCCCAAAAAAGGCCACAACTCCATTTTGTGTCGGCAGAAAAAAATATTGTAGAGGTAGCCAAAAAGGTATTAAGTTCAACTCTAGGAATCCTGAGTTAACCCCGTTCAAATTAAGAGGGAAAAGGTTGTCATAATGCTTGTATGTGTTGAAAGTAAACTGTTTCACTGGCTAAGTAATTATCTCACCCCTGATTGGTCATAAAAACACAGTGGGTTTACTTTATTTGTGCTGTCTTGTTTTTTTTTTCCTCCAAGTCGTCAAGTCAGCTTCACACTGTGCTGATGAAAACATGTCCACAACTTGTTACACCAGTCGCTCTGGAGAGTCATTGGAAATATTTTCAGTGTGCTCAATAAGCCATAGTAGTTTTGATTCATGATTTATGACTGTAGAGGGTTATGTAAGGGATGAGTTATCCATTAGAAGCCATTTTTGCAGCTTCAGAGGGGCAACGAGCCTGAAATCCCTGAAACATTTGTAAGAAACATCTGTGTTGGAGCGTCAACCTGCACGCAGTCTCTTAACACCAGCCAAAAACAATAGCTGTCTTTTTGTTATGTTATCTTCAGTGCTTCTTATTTCATTTTGATCGTGTGTCTTTGCACATGTGAGGGTTTGTGAGGGGGCGATCTGTTAAACAGGCTGATGTTGAGCCGAACCCTACTTTAGTTGTGGTTACCACGGTGATCTCTTTTGATTAAAACTGAACCACCTTTGACTAAAAGAAAAATCAGTTTTAAAATCATACGTCACTGGCTTACACCCTCTTTAGTGGCAGAGCAGCTGGGATGTGAAGTATCCCATCATGTTTACAGGAGCAGTGTTTCTTTGAGAGCTGCCAGTTTACTGCAGGTTTGTTTTTTAACAATCAAGCTTCCATTTGGTATATTTCTGGGTAATTTACCAGATATTTACTATTTAGTATTTACTGTATGCAACTACTGTTTGTAGCTGGCACTACTAGAATCAGTAGTTGAGGGCTGGTGAGATATTTATTGTCATATATTACAGTTTTTCTCCATTGGTTTGGCTTATTTCTCAAATCAGAAATTACATTCTCAAAACTCTAAGATCCTTTGGCTGAACAGTCATACAGTTCTCACAACACCACAGCTCACTTGCAAAAGCTCATGTCGCTCCCAAAACAGTTCATTCATCCTTCAGAACTAAATTTCTTTCCCGTACAAATTGAGCAAAAATGGACAGATCCTTCTCAATCACTTTGTCTTATTTCTCTAAACAGACCGGACGTTCTCACCACTCTTGGTGCTTTTGCCAAAATAACCTGGATTTTTCAGCACAACACCACAGTTCACCTGCAGAAGCTCATATCTCTCCCAAAACAGTTCATCAATGTGTCAAAATCAAGTTTTTTTCTCATAGAAATAGTCAAAATGCACCCAAAATGCATCATCCCAGTAGCATTGTGTAAGCACTGCAGGCCAAAATGTTTAGGTATTTTGTCACTATCGCAGAGGACCATGGAAATATCCCTCATGCCCACCTCTCAGTTTTAGCTTAGTCCTTCATTGACAATGGTTGCAATGCTAAGTTTTTTTTTTTCTTTCTGTCTAGCAAACAGAATACAGTTATGTTTTTTTTTCAAAAAAAACAAGAAGAAGAATAGGATTTTACAGTAAGAGTAGCTTCCAACATTTGATATCAAACATTGCACTCATACTGCTGAGGCAATTATAACCATTTTTATTCCACACAAAATAATTTCCATACATCACAGTCACTATGAAAAAAAAAGAGTACAGCATAATCTAGCTTCTGCAATATAAACACAAACAAAAAAAAGGAAATCTATATGCAAAAGGGGGAAAAATAAAAATTTTAATGGATTTAAATATCCCTTACGAATAAAAAAAAAAAGAAAAAAAAAAAAGAGAAAGGGGAGAGAAAAAAAGGAGAGAAAAAAAGAGAGATATTTTTATTTATTATAATATAAATTTATTTTTTCTTTATTTTTTTAAAAAAAAAAAAAAAAAAAAAAAACGACTATAGTGCTGTAAAGAAGGCTGAAGTTTCACACACACTTAATTTTCTGTATTATGGTCTTGACTAGTTTTGACAGTTGAACAGACTATTCTGCATGTGATGACTTCTAGAATGAAATGATGCTGATATGTTTTGGAGAGAGCGACCATTAAACTGAGAATCAGCAATCAGTTTAGATCAATACGATCTATTCACTTGGAAATTGTGCTAACTGTATTCAATCATTTTCAAAGATGTCATGCAACATTGAGACTTGTAAGACATTTGCAATTTAATGAAATGATTGAGAAATGCAATCATGTTGTGAATAATTGCCAAATGGTTTGGAGGTTTGTCCACGTTGTTTTAAGAAAGTAATTTCTGATTCGAGAAATGAGCCAAACGGATGGAGAAAAACTGTATTATACTGTAGATAGTGTTGCCCCATCTAGATTACTTCAGGATTCGATTCGATTACTATTATGGCACCCACGATTTTTTGATTATGACGATTTATAATGTGTCGATTTGATTTGATTTGATTCGATTATTGTGGCCATAATAATCACGGTTATTGCGATTTTTAATGCTTTTTTGCATCTAAAACTGTTTTTTTTTTTTCTTCATTTGATGCTACATTTGTAAATAAATTAGATTATTAATTCAAGGACACACGGTACTTCCACTAAAGTTTTCCACTGCTGTTCCAACAACCAAGAAATGTGCACATCTTTCCAGTTTTCCACGATTTTACTAAGAAAATAGCCCGAATTTCATCTGTTCTAATTACACATGTACAGAAATGTCACCCTAAGCAGCGGCGGTCTACTGACGGCGTTTGCCCAGATTAGTCTATAAAAGCTTGTAGTCAAAGTGATAATTAAGTAATAAAGTTGGAAAAAGAAATAATAATTCAATTGTTGGGAAGGAAACAAAAAAGGGGACGGGAAAAAAGTTTTATTGTATAAATTAATTGAAGAATATGCTCGTCTAACCATAATAATAACGGGTGGGGTGGTGGAAGGGGGGAGGCAGGGCACAAAGAGGGGAAGAAGAAAAAGGGAAAAAAAAAAGCAAAAAAAATAAAACAAAAAAAAAAAAAAAGAATAAAACTAAAAAAAAATAGGTTAATAAAAACATAATAAAAAAAAAAAAAAAAAAAAAAAAAAAAAAAAAAAAAAAAAAAAAAAAAAAAAAAAAAAAAAAAAAATAAGAAAGGGAAGAAAAAAAACCGAAAATCATAAAAAAAAAAATCAAAAAAAAAAAAAAAATAAATAATTATTTTTTTTTTTTTTTTTTTATTTTAAAATAAAAATATATTTTTAGAAAAGAAAAAAAAAAAAAAAAGAAAAAAAAATAAAAAAAAAAAAAAAAAAAAAAACTACGTACACTACATTGTACAGTATATTAAAAACAAAGTTAGGAAAATAACAATGGTGGCTTCGCTTTTCAGTTACGTTCAACTGACACATACCCTCTAAGTACAGAACACCTAATGAAATAATAACGAGATAACAGAGCCCTAACTTGCACAAACAAATAGCCAACAAATATTTACCTTCTCTTTAGCATCGTTGTAGATTTTTGGGACCTCCTTCGTTGCAAAATAGGTGCAACGTGGGCATTTGTTAAGTGGCTCCGTGGCTCGCAGTATTTTACGGAAAGTCTTGTTGTTCGCCGCTGAATAAGGCTGCAAATCCATGCCAATGAATCAGCCTATTGCATGCGTGATCCGAATACCTGGTGAAGTTTAGTGTTCGTATCGAAGATGGTCCTCTGTTGTACTGGGACAGGCAGTGGTGAATTCTCCGTCTTGGGATGGAATCATTTGAGGTGCTGTAGCATGTTTGTTGTATTACGAAGGTACTTAATTTTAATGTCTTGTCCAGAATTGAGTTTTCACAAAACCCAAACGACTTCCAAACGTGTGAGCCATACACAGGTTGCAAAACTATTGCAGGCTCTTTAGCTGGAGCAGTGAGCTGCATGGGGGTAGCCATTCTTGTTGTTGTGTGTCACTCGTTAAACTGTCCGGGCGGCAGCGGGGAGCGTATCATGGTTCCTTCTACTTTTTTATGGTTTCGTTTTCCATAGAAAAGCATCACGGCAAATTAATCGATGCCAAATCGTCACATGACCCATGGTGATGAATCGCCGGATCGATGAATTGTAAGCAACACTAATTATAGATATATAAACTTATACACTTTCTTGACTATCAGTGCCTCAAATCATTGTTTATACCATAAAAGTTTATGTCATCACATTTAGCATTATTCTGTTGGTTGTATCCAGTCAACCATGAAGATTACTAGAAAGTTTGAAATAAGAACACTAAGTTTTAATAACATATTCTACTGTTGTTTTTTTTTCTATTTACACTAACTTTTGAGCTTGCTTGTCCATTTCTGACTTTTGCTTGCGTTTGTAGCGTTTGCAGTTTAATCATTCAGTAAACTGACGGACTGTATGCTAACGGTAACAACAGGCTAACGCTGGCTTGTAGATCAAATATCTAAATTCAGAGGCTGAGACCACGATTACTCCATAAAATTACTGGATCAGCTATGTTTCTCCTCCTCGGGAACAGTCAAATGCCTGTCATATTGCAGCATTTACATGCTAAAAACTTTGCAAACTTAGCTTAGCTAAAAAGTTACCAAAACATACCATATAATGCATCCTTATTTCTGTCATTCATCACATTTACCTTGTTAGCGAAAAGAAAGCCAACTGTGGGTCCTGTTTTATTCCCAGCGTGGATCGGAAAGAAATGAAGCTGCTTGGTTGTTTACTCCCGTTTTACTCCGGCACTGGTCAGACTCCAGTTTGACTTTCTTCGTCTCACAAGACAAAACTTTTCTTCTGTGTCTTACTGGAGTCTGAGTTGGGGTTTGAGAGGCACTTGTTTCTGCATCTTTTAGCAGCAGTCATCAGTGTTGTCTCGATGTGCGCAGACCTGTGGTGGCAGATACCGGCACAGCCAGACGAACGAGAACGCGCAGCTCGTCACCCCCACATGCGCCCCCTTGAGGATTCAGACCAAAACTATTTATTGAGCATGCAGAAACAGTACTATTGAGACAACTGCACTGAAGAGAGATCAGCTCATTCTACACATCAGGCAAGAGCATGTGGAGAAAAGAAAAGAATAGTATTTAACATTTAAACGTGTGCAATGCACCTTTAAAATTCACAGTTCATTCCAACAGTTAATATTTATACAGTATATTTCCACCAGCGCAGCAGCAGTCTTGCTTACTTTTCTTCAATGAATAGTTAGAATCTATCACATGCTCAAAGACCTAAATGGCATGTTTTTGTCTAATCTCTGCTGTATAAAGCACAATTGTACAATTCATCCGTCTTGTTCTTCACTGCCTGTAAAGCCATTCATATAGGAGGAGCTATGAATGAGTGCCAATACCTGACTGACTTGTGCTCTTAATTCTGTATTTTACTATGTAACCATGTTTTCCACAGATGTGAATAATCATGTGTTGGATGGATAAAATTTTACCAGTTTAATAGGAAAAGGTAATTTCCTTAAAGATATTATTATTGTAGTTCCAGAGGACATTGTGACACAGTTGCTGGGGAGGAAAGGGGTCAGACAGAGGAGATAACCTGCAGCAAAGCGCTCCAGGCTGGTATACGAACCTGCACCAGCTGCGTTGACTAGCTGTAGTCTCTGAGGCCTACATAAGTCGTTTGCACAACTAGCTGAGCTTTGCATCATAAGCATCCGTATTTCTTTTTTTATTAGCTATTATTCTCATTTTAATGAGCAACAATCTTTACTGTAAGTAGTTTAGTGGACATGGACTGATCATTTCCCCGTGGAGCCTCTTCGGGACCGCCTCCAGGTTAAGCGAGTCTGATAGAGGCTGTTCTTGTTTACTCTTGTTTGTAACACTTCACCAAAAACAGAGGCAGCTTTTTTCCTTTTTTACAGAGACACCAAGAGTAGAACCTTTTAATATCTTGGACAGCTTTGGTGTTTCCATCAGCCTCTTGGCTGTCGCTTACTTTCTGGGGAGTCCTGCATCTCAAGTGACATCACACAGAAAGGAAGCAGCAGCAGACGGGACCCTTGTCCCATTTTCTTGCTCATTTGTCTCAGACACAGTAAAAAAAAACACACGATAGATTAGTAGGGGAGATACAGTAGGAAATTCAACCAATAGCAGTCAATTCCATGATGTTCTGCGTTTTATAACTGATTCCACTTTAACTGTCAAATTTTGTGATTCCATCCGCGTTTTCCACATAGTAAATCATAGGGCCCTGAAAGAATACAAATACAGTTAAAATATTGTCAATGTACATCCCATACTTGGTACGAGCCAAGAACAAATAACCATCTTAGGCCACTGAATCAGAAATCTGCTCCTATTTTAATACACAGACCTCTCGTTAACTGCTGAAAATGCATTTAGGCCCTGATTTACTAAAATCTCAAATTAAGAAACGCTAATTTGTTTGCAGCGCTGATAGATTGTGTGCGTTGTCTCTTCACTGTTTGCGGGTGATCTTACGCAATCAGTAACAGGCGCACAATCTTCATTTCATTTAAATGAAGATTTAGCATGCGCAATTGCTTTGTCTTGGAAAGTTGAAGAGCATGTGGTAAACACAAAATGAAATTCAACCCGATGAAGAGAGATATTAGTGGAAGAGGTAAATAAAATATTTAATATAAAACAAGTGTAATAATTATAAAACAATACAACAGGTACCCCTGCAGAGCCTGAGAAGAGGCCAGTTTACGAGGACATGGATAAGGGGACGCTGTTGGAACAAATGAAAACTTGAAGATAATCTGACGTCTGTTACGCACGGCAGGCGTGCATGTGGCACTGTGCCAGCAGCTCCAGCAAAGCAGCCAGGTCCAGAGAGGAGCAGCACTGAGCATATCCAAGTTAAAAAATTTGAAATTGGCAAAAAAGAAAATGAAAAGACATGATTAATGTCAACTTTAACTACCATTAAACTGCAACAAGTTATTACTCATTTTAGTACAGACAAACCTGGCCATATGAAGTTTGGAGGTCTGTAGTGATTGACTCCGGAACGGGCTCAGCGGATGCTGAACCCGATCCGTCAGTTTACGTGGCCGACCACTTCGTGGCTGGGTTGCTGTCGTTCCCAAACACTTCCATTTTCTTATAATACAGCTGAAAGTTGACTGTGGAATGTTCAGGAGCGAGGACATTTCATGACTGGATTTGCTGCAAAGGTGGCATCCTATCACAGTTCCACGTTGGAATTCACTGAGCTCCTGAGAGCGACCCATTTTTTCACAAATATTTGTAAAATAAGTCTGCATGCCTAGCTGCTTCATTTTTTACACCTGTGGGCATGGAAATGATTGGAACACCTGATTCCCATAATTTGGATGGGTGAGCAAATACTTTTGGCAATGTAGTGTATCAGATGGAAACCTGGTCCATACAAATTTACTCAGCAGCAGTTCTGTTAAAGACATATGCCACCCCTGGGTGAAATTTAGCCTCCCCCCCACAGTTCCCTGAGTTGGACAAGTGGGCAGATGCGTTTTCTAAGCATCCCCAACTTCCGTAAACAGGGTTGCCACTGGATGCTGCGCATGCGTGCTGCCTTCCGCGCTGCCTCACCTGTGATTGGCCTGTAGTTCTGCAGCATATACTGTGGTTCCCCTGAATGCCGCCTAGTCAGTCCTTTGATGTGAAATCGGCTTCTCATTTGTACTTGATCAGAATGTGTGGGTCACGAAATGTAATTGGAGGAAATCTCGAGTTAATAAGTTCACTTTCGCCAAGTGGTGCGTATGGATACACCAGATTACAGCAACTATACTAAGCTAAGCTAAAGTCAGTGCTGCCAGATTCAGAGAATGACTGGGTCGGTTAGAAAACGCTTCTGCCCGTTTGTCCAACTCAGGGGACTGCAGAGGGAGCCTAAATTTCATCCAGGGGTGGCATATGCCTTTAAGTTTTGGTACATCTGGTAATTTGGTGTCTGTATTTGCATTGTCGCTGAAAGGGTAGATTGTGTTTGGGTGTTTTGGTCTCTCAGTCTCAGCCTGGAATTATGAGAAATACATCATGTTTGTCAGAGTTGTGTAAGCCTGCAAGTATGGCTATATCACTGTAGCTATGGCTGCAAGGCATGACCTTTGACTTCATTTGGTGAATGTCATGTTTTTAAGCCAACACTACACTTGCTTGGCACGGTGCAGTGGTGGAGAATATGGGCACGTTTACAATTAGATAACTGTAAAGCGTGGAGAGATGAGTGAAGACACAGCCAGCTATATATATTTAATTTATGTTGACGGCCATGCTGAACAGCAGCATCAGTATCTTACATTTGAACAGGAACTTACTCACCTCCTGATACTCCCGAGGTAATGGTCTTTACACATAATCTACTAACTGCTGAACTGGTTTGGTTCCCCCTAGGGTTCCTACCAACTGCCGAGGTTTTTCGGCATCTGGTAGAATTAGGGAGTTTTTAACGCCTTGTCAACTCGGCCTCTATGGGTGTGTCAGAAAAATTTGGGGAGTGCTGTTGTTAAGGGTACTGATTTCATCATCTGGGTGCGTAAAAGTACACGCGGGGCGTTCTCCTCACGCACTCCATCTGAGTAGGCGAAGTTATAGGTGATTTCGTCTGGTTAGAGAATAGTAGGAGCCAATCACTAATCGCGGGTGGGACTTTTGAAGGATGGGCGGCGTTGGCGGAGGTTTTCTTTGCACATTCGACAAAAGTCGTTCACAGACTGTACACCGCTCGTACTAGCTGTCGCCGCCGCCGCCATGTTGTTTGACTGAAGCTTTTTGAGCTTGATAACATGTTTTGATAACTCGATCCTCTATGCGTGGTGGCTCTGGTGTCGCTCTGAGTTGCGTCACGGGTTGCGTCATTCGGTTCAACGTGAGTGGCTGAGTAGCGTGTCAGTCAAGATGACGGACAGATCTTCTATCCAATCACATGCAAGAGTTTTAGAAAAAAAAGACTAATTTGAAATGACATCGGGTTAACTCCCTCCCCAGATGGTATTGCAAATACCAGGTGGCGGGAGTCAGGTTAGTTAAGGGGCGCTTTAACTCTGGCACTGTTTGGTCTGCTTTAAATTAACCTTGGTACGCTTCTATGGGTAATATGGTTAAGATGCATTCATACCAGGAATTTCAGGGGGATGAGGGTTTGAAGATTGGGTGAGAAATGCCTAACAAATTTTGCACCTTGCTTTGGTTTGCTTTCACACTTGACTACAATCAAGCACACCAAACCACCTTGACCTCATTAGGGGGAGGCATTCCCTGGAACGGCCACCAACCAAGAATTAATAAGAAAAAAAAAATCCAGCTCATTGATTGGACAAGACTGAAAAAGACTCTTTCGCTGCAAGTAACAGTGGAGTCACAACAAATTTATTCAGTCTTGGGGTTTCTGCTTTCACTTTGGTGTTAAAAACCTGATGCGGTTTTCAGAAGAATCTGTCCAGCAAGTTATCACACATGGAGCATTACTTTGCCTCCTATGTCATCTTCTATGTCACTTCCTCTTTTTGGCCCACTGGATGGTCCTCTTATGTCCCACTGTCAGCACATCTCAGACCAGAGTACACTTATAAGTGAAACCTGACCCTCTTTGTTCAAGCAGAGCAGAGTTTGCTTCTTTGTTTTGCACCAGAATCTGCAAAATGTCATGAAGCCCTCGTCAAACCCCTTTAAAAAATCCTGAACAGAAAATTGGTGAAAAAATGTTTTAATAACCCAACTTTTTAATACAGTGCATCAGTTTTTTTAAAAATAATTTGTTACACATTAGTGTCTTTCACATCACTCAACATTTTACTTGCAAATCCCTGACCATACTTTTTCTTGCCTCCTAAAAGACAGTTATATCATTAATAAAAGCCTAAATATTATGTTGCTGTTGTGTATTGTACACAAATAGATAATATTGGTGTTATTGTTTAATACTGAGCTTGGCGCAAAGAATCTTTTGAAATTAATTTGCTTTAAATGAAGGATATCTAGCTTGTTCAAAAGATCCATGAATGAAATCTCAATTAAGTTTATGTTTTTAATTCTTTTAAAGCTGTAGAAAATAGGGATGGGCACAATTAATCGATGATCGATAATTGATCATTAAGAATTTTTTCAGTCACATAATTTTTTTCGGTCATCTGAAGGTGTTGTAAAACAGAGTCCGTTAATGTAGTGTACGTCTTGAAGCTATGTAATGAATTTCACTATGTGGCGGTAATAAAATATCCTACCAGCGGGGGGCGATATCCCCTAAAGACAGCAGAGAAAGCCGCCTGCGAGCTGCCATCTTCCCGTCACAGCAGCTGACAGAAGGCTCGTCTAAACATGAAGCGAGTCTGGCGTGGGACCATTTTGCGTTAGAAAATGACACCTCCCATTGTAAATACTGCAACACGTTTTGTAAAAACAACTTGACAACAACTCCCATGATGTACCATTTAAAAGACGCTCATCCGACCGAGCTTAAAGGTAATGAATCCTCTGTTCAACCCACCGTTGTCTCAGTCTGAAGCCGGAGGAGCTGTGATGCAAAGCGGGCAGACAAATAACGGAGGGAATCTGTAAAATGATAAAAGTGGATATGTTGCCGAGAAATGTCGTCAATAGGAAAGTTTTCTGAGATTTGATGAATTTACTTGAACCAGTCTTTCAGTTTCCTTCACGGCACACCGTTACCAACGTGCAGCTACTGCCTACCTTCTCACAAAGAAGATTATTGAGGCTGTTACAGTGGGAAGTTGAAATAAATACATATTTTATTTGAAAAAAAAAACCCCAAAAAACAAAACAGTCTGCCTGTGGTATGTGCAATCATTTTTTAAACATGCATTTTTTAAATGATTACATCGATTGATCGTTAATTCTCCCGACGATCGATCAAAAAGATGCAAAATTCCAAATGCCCATCCCTAGTAAAAAACATAGATACTGAGTTGGAGATTTTAGCTTCAGTCAATCCAGACAAACAAATACACAGAAGAACACAATCCATTTAAAGGCTGAACTGACCTGACTTCATACTAGAGGTTGAGTGAGTTGACCAAACCAAAACTTCAGAGGAAACAACAAAGGTCATTCTCTCCTGCAGAGTGCAGAGGCCGAGATCAGATCAGACATGACATCATGTGGCACTACAGGGCGGGTAGGTTGGTAAATAATGTGTTTCTCCCTCCTCCCCATCTTCATCATCCTCCTTCTGAGAGCCTCCACCAGTGTGAGGTCGTAATTTCAAACAAGCAAAGGTCATTTGTGTCCTGCTGATTGCAGGGCAGAGATTGAGATCCGACCTGACATCAGACAGTACCGCAGAGTAAGGGATGGGGTAAGCACAAAATGGCCCCTCTATTGACTTCTGTAATGCATTCAAATGTGTACTCTGCACAGAAAGGCAGCATGAGTTGTTTGTTGTTGGTTTTTTTAGCTTAAAATTGAGAATGAAATAACACTTTAATCTTAAAGGAATAGTACACCCACAGAATGATGTGCACTCATATTCTAATCACCCTCATGCTGAGCAAGACTCCGGTGCACTTTTTAATATCTCAAATGCAGCCGGAGATCGGACACGTTTTCCTTTTCCCCCAACTTTCATATAATGGAGTTCACTGGTGCCTGATCCAAATAGGTTCATAACAGTCCACAAAAACTTGGAAATATTCCTCCATACTGCTCGTCCATGGTAATCCAAGTGTCCTGAGTGGGTAGCGTCTGTCTCTCCCTCCTGGATAAACACCACGCCATAGTTCTTTTTCCACTGATGAATTTATTAGTTACACCTTTGCAGGCATAAAATCTCACCGTCGAACTGTCGACATACAGAGATACAAATTATACATACATCTTAGCACACAAAATTGCTCCATACACAATTGAATATATGACGGTAAACATACCTCGCTGGCTGCACAGTACCAAAAGGGAATGAAGCAGGAAAAGGAACGATAACTTCTTAATCTTAAAAGCACGCATTATCCTCTCTTTACATGGCGAAAAAATCTCTTCTGCCTCGTGCTTCAAGAGCGCAGGTGCACTTTCAAAATAAAACCCCGCGTCACAACACGGACCGCAACTTTGGTTCCTACCAGATATTACAAAAATCAATGTACATAATCACGCTAGTTGCAAAATAAAACAAAATGATAAACAATGACATAAATAATTATTATGGCAGTTAAAGCGTCCATAATTTACTCCAAACGACATCATTTAGTGTATTTTTATATCCTAAACAGTACTACATGTAGCTGCCACAAAGCGTGTTCACGACACTACAGAAGCCATGGCGTTCAGCGCCTGCTCTGCTGATAATGCAAGTGTAGAAGAAGAAATTCGCTGTTTACATTGTGCTAAGAGCAAACGAGCTGCGGACTAACTGGGACAAACACAAGAGGGGTTGGCTATTAATTTAAAAAAAGGAAAGAAAGAAAAAGAGAATGTGCGAAGTTGCTCCCACGGCTTCCGTAGTGTTGTGAACTCCCATGGATGCGCTTTGCAGCAGCTACACGTAGTACTGTTTAGGCTATAAAACTATACTGTATGATGTTGTTTGGAGTAAAGTATGGACGCTACCCACTCAGGACACTTGGATTACATTGGACGAGCAGTATGGAGGAATATTGCCAAGTTTTTGTGGACTTTTATGAACCTTTTTGGATCGGGCGCCAGTGAACTCCATTTATTTATTTATTTATTTATTTATTTTTTTTTTTTTTTTTTTTTTCTACTTGTCCTGTCAGCATGAAGCAAGCAGAATGGAAATCTGATTGCTTTATTCTGTTGAACAGTTTTGCTTTATCAAGCGGAGCTTTATGAACATAAGGCTCCACTTGATATCATGTTTATTCATTTTATTTCTTTATTTAAACATTTGTCTATTACACCATTCCATTTCATCTGCTGGGTGAAAGGGAGAAATGAAAGTGAATAGAGGTAATGATAGAAAGTGAAACAGAGAGAGAGGGTAAGGAAGAGGAAGAGAGAGAGAAGAGAAAACATGAATCCACTTACACAGTTCACTGGTCATCTGTACCGCGATCCCTAAACAACCAAGGTCTCTGTTGGAAAAAAAGAGGAGGATGAGGTGGCTAAATAAGCTCAAAGCAGTAGCAGAGAAGAGGTACACCGTGAATGGGAAGAGAGAAGAGGTACATAGTTGCAATGGGGCAGTGTAGTGTAAATGATAATAAAGGGTGCCGTGGGATACAGTCTGCAGTGGCCGCCCTGCGGAGGAGGGCCCGCAGGCCGCGACCCAGGCCCCCAGCAGCCACCCAGAGGCCCAGATCCCGCTACCCCCCCCAAAGAGCGGACATGCATCCCCCGAAGGGCGGCAAAGACGGCCCCAGCCGGAGCCCCCGCAGTCTGGAGGCCCAGGCCCCGCGGACCAAGACCAGCAGCTGCCGCCCCCCGGGCGCCGGGCGCCCCCGGAGCGGAGACAGCGCCGGGCCCAGGGCCCAAGCGCCAGGAGCAGCCACCCCCCCCGGCCCGGGCGGCCCAACCGAAACCCAGGAGGACCGGACCCCAGACGACGCCCCCCAGGGCAGGCCAGCCCCCACCCCAAAGTCCCTGCCCCACACCGACACCAGGGCGCCCCCCCTACCCCCCTCCCCGCCCCCGCTCCACACACACTCCCCACACACCTACTCCAACACTGGGGCTGAAAGATATACCGTCACCGCCCCCACATGAGACACAGGCACCCAAGACATAATACCGCAAGAGCAACCACATAAAGATACAGTCCCCTGCGCCCGCCCCGCACAAAAACCCCGGAAGCCACAAACAAAACCGCCCCCCACAAAGCGCCGGCCCCCAACAACCCGCAGCCACACCGCACCGCACCGACACCAAGTGCCCGGCACGAATACCGAGGAACGAACCTCCGCCCACACCGCCGCCCACCCAACACCTCCGTGTCCCCCCCACACACGCATACACCCCCCACCCGTTCCGCCTACATACCCACACTCCTCCTCTCTCCCCCCACACTCTCCTCCCCTACCGCCCACCTACCCCCACCTCCTATACTTAACACACACATGCACTCCCCCCATACTGCACCACCCTCCCCCCCCCCCCACACTACGCCCCCACCTCCCTATACCCCCAATACCCCATAGTCCCCCCTACATGTCCGCCCCGCCCTCCCTCTGCCTATCACCTCCCGCCCTTCCTTCCTTGCCCCTCACGCCATCCCTATAGACACTCACGAGCATGCCCTCCTTCCTCCATACCCCTTTCCTCCAACCACTTCCCACTCTCCTCCCTCTTCCGCCCGTTCCTCCCTCCCCTTTCCTCTTTCCACTCTTTCATTTTCTACATCCCCCCTCTCTTGCCCTGCCCCGGCCTGGTGGTGCTCGGGCCGGGGAAGGGCCGCGAGTTCCAAGCCCCCACCGTTCCCCCCACCCCCCCCCCCCCTCCCCCACCCCCGGCGCAGCAGGCCAGGCATCCCCCAGGCCAGCAGATCCCCCGCAACGCAGCCAGCCTTAACCACTGGCGCGTGAAGTGGCCACTGTCCCCCCTCCCCCAGTAGCGCCCGGGAGACCGGGGTATGAAAGGACCCTGTCCCCCCCCACCCCCCACTCATGAGTGTGTGTAAGTGTGTGTTGTTTGAGTTAAAACTGGGGGCAGTGCCAAGTCATGCCGGGAGGGGGTCGCGTAGGGGGCTGTCCCCCCAACCGGCCCCTCCCTCCTACCACACACTATATGGCCCGCCCCTAGAAGTGGTTGTGAGCTGTTGTTATTTTATGTGTTTAGGTGTCTAAGTGTGGTTAAAACTGGGGAGCAGGCTGCCCTAGACGTGGCAAGCAAAGGCACTTGGTGCCCTCCCTCACCACGCCCGCTTGACACGCTCCCTCCCCAAAACCCTCGGTGTGTGTGTGAGGTAGAGCAGGGGGGGGGGGGGGGTCTTGGGGAGGGAGACCAGGGGGGTATGAATTCCCCCCTGGAAGAAGAGCCGTTACCGGCATTAGGTACCCCTGCCTCCCGGGATCCCCCCAGGGCAGAAAGGGCAGGCATGGCCGCCCCCACGGCCCGGCGTCCGGCGTTCAGCACAGAGGGGCCAGCCTCAGCCCCTGGGGGCGCTCGACCACGCCAGGCCAGGGAGGGGGGAAAAGGGACGGAAGCGGAAAGGGTCGGCGTAGGGGCCAGAGTCACTGGCCCAACATCCCCAGGCCTCGCAAACCCCCCAAGAGGCACGCAGAGCTGCTATTTTTTTTTTTTTTTTTTTTTTTTTTTTTTTTTTTTATGAAAGTTGTGGGAAAAGGAAAACCTGTCCGATCTCCAGCTGCATTTGAGATATTAAAAAGTGCACCGGAGTCTTGCTCAGCATGAGGGTGAGTAGAAAATGAATGTACATCGTTCTGTGGTTATACTATTCCTTTAAGTAAACTTTGTTGCTCTGAATTCAGTGTTTAGCCAGAGCAAATGGGCTAAATTAAGTTTCCAGACTTGGTGCAATTAATGAACCTTACTTAAAATTGACATTTAGTTTCTGTCTGATAAATATTTTATGTGCATCTTCACTAAAAGGAGCGATATCCTTTATTGCCTCTCAACCTGTCTGATAGATTGCTTTGGAGAATATTGAGCTTTATACTTTCCGTCTCGTCTCCTCATGCATCTTTCCCTGCTGGTAGTTTGGATATGTGATGACCTGAATGTGGTGCCAGCAGCATTATTAACAGCCACATATCAGACTCACAATCACAAAACGGTAAGAATATGTCACCAAATGCTTCAAAAAAAAAGATCTGTGAGTTTGAAGATGGACACATTCAGAGAAAGTAGAGTTGTCATTTTTCTATCAACCCTTTCATCGTCCTCGCAAGATCTTGTGATTTTTCCGCATTTCATCTCCGCTGTGCAATCTTTACTTTGTTGATCACGTCGAAGAGAAATACACACAAGCCCAAACACATCAAACAGCCCAGTTTGACAGATTTGTGTAGTTCGTAATCAGGCTGGTTGATGTGCTGACTGTCTGCTACTTTCTCACAGATACTGATGCTGTAAATGTGCATTCACATGTGTGTGTGTTTGCACAGTGTGTTGTCAGCAGTAATCTAAACTGCTGCTCATCAGAGACACATTGTGCATGTATGTGTGTGGGTGTGTCGGAGCCTGTGCCCGTCAAGAACGAGACAGCGAGGAGCTGCTGAGTCACCATGGCGACTGGCTGGGCTGCCATGACAGGATTCTGTTAACATCATAGATGTTGTGAATCTTAGAGCCTCACTTAGATGCAAACTGAGTTGTAAATTTTGTGCTACTTCCCATTTTCTTAAAGTTTTATCAGTAATTTTTGTTTTTTGGTCAGTTATAAAAATATTCACAACCTTTTATCCCATTTTTTTCCCTGACATCAAGACAATATGTTTGTTGTAGTAGCTTTGTAACCACATATAGACAGAAGAATAGCAAGGTGACTTTTCCACTAAGACTGACATGATTATCGCTTGAACCAGCTAATGGACTCCAAGATACGTCTCAGTTGTCCAGATTGTTCAGTGTGAAGTGAGTCAAGATAGTTATTTCTCCTCTGCCTCGTCAAACTGTGATGTTGACCAACACATTGAAAGTGGAGACTCATAATTTTGGAAAGTGTTCTTATTTCCCATGAAACCAGATGAACTTCAGAGTGACTGTACCATCTGAGCGTGGGTGACACAGAAATAGTTTCCTTGGGTTGTTCTGTAAAAACTGCACCAGACACCTTCATCATTTCTCAGTAACCATCCGGACTTCATCACACAACAGCACAGTACAGTAGGTGGAGATGTAGGCTTATATGAAAAGCAGAGAACAGAACTGGACATGCTTAAGCATTTAGTGGCAACATGCTGATTTGATAACAAACTAAGACAGAGCTGTAAAACTGGATACCTAAGAAGAACTGCTCTATTGAATGTTTATGTTTTGTGGTTTCATCATAATGCCTGCTGCTGAGCCAAAAAGAAGTGTCACCACTTTATTTAATTATACAAACGATTCTCCAGTTCGAAAAATACTGCAGCAAATAATATATTTCAGCTGAAAACAAGCTGCTTGAATATAACTGATGCAATAAGGGGGTTCTTTCTTACTGCGTATGCATCTTTGGTCTATAATATACAGAATATGACCTTCAGTGTTCAGTTTGAGGAAGTTTTCTTAACTGCACTTTTGCAATGAAAGTAGCAAAAGTAAGCAGTTTTCCTGTCTAGTTCTATGGAATAACGCTTTGAACTACCATGGCAAGGCAAGGATTTCTTTTTTCCTAGTTTGTTAGAAGTGAATCTCAGAGAGGGGAATAAAAACTGAATGCCGAGTGCCTGATGTACAAACTTATTGGGGCAAAGCTGGTCAGTTGAAGATTCACCAGTGTACCCAAACATGACAATGCCAGGACTCATTTCCCTCAGATTGGTAAAGGAGTGGGTCAGGAAACGTGCCAGCAACTGCGAGTCACAGTTCAAAGCTTAAGGTATTCCTGAATGCTCTTTTGGAAGACATGGCGTATGGAACTAATGTCATCTAATGTTTCTGCTTCGTGTGGGGGTCATTAAGTTTTTTGCTCTCCGCAACTTCACCACTACATATCAGTAAATCCCACACTTTTAATCTGTAAAATTTACCCCTAAAAGGTTCTTTTCACACAATTAACAGACTTTTTAGTAAAGTTTGCACTCAGATTTTGTCCATGACTTTAAGTTATCCCATCACACATTAATGGAAATGAAACGTACAGAAATCTGGTTATGTGTATTGAACAAATGTCCAAAATATAGCTATAAAATTATCAATCACTTTTAGGTTAATTTTATATTTCCAACAGTAATGTTTTCATGTTTTTTGCTGCGTTAACATTGAATTAATGCGGAATAATAAGTGTGATTCTCGGGTGACTTTTACAGCATCCATTGTTCTCAACATTACTTCATTTATAGAAACAGTTTTTTTAAGCATGAGCTTCTTTTCATTTTCAGCCTTACAGTCTGTATAATGCTGCTTTTTTTGTGTGTGTGTGATTAACCAGTGCAAAGTTCACCTGTAAATAACAAGTGCTGTTTAGTCTTCAACCCAGTGTCCATTCCTTCTTTTAAAATCCAATCCAACCCACTTTATTTATACATTAAAGCACCTTTCATGTCTCCAAAGTGCTGCACATACAAAATATTCAGCAATAAAAATAAAATAAAATGAAATAAACAAGTGTTGGGAATGATCAGCCCTTCATGTCTTCTGAAGATGATGAAAGTTCAAACATTCCTGACATCATTGCCCACATTTGTTATTTTTCACGATCTCTTATCTTGTTTTTCTCTCTCTCTCTGAACTGTGTATGAACTTTTTCACAGACTGGAAAACAAAACTGAAATTTACACTGCTGTGCTTCCGTAAACTAATGGCTACGCAGAGAATCGAATGTGGCTGTAGCAGAGATGTGCTTCTCTGTCTGTCAGGGCAAGAGGCTTGATGCATATACAGACATGATTACACTAAACAGGAACAAAAAAAAAAAGTTGCCATTGCTTTGCATAACACAGTCCTCACTGTATCAGAATGATGGAAAAATTTGGCCGGGCTGACCCACACAACTAATCACATATTTAATATAGAACTTAATATAAAGCAGAATTAGTATTAAGAATGAATATAAGTTGTAAAAATAGTAGCACCTGGGGTCTTTGTGGTGGCAACATTAGTTCTAATGCAAACAGATTGATGAATGGAGATGGAGATGATTCTTGCCTCATTTTCAGCCACCAACAAGCACCATGAATGCAAGAAGGGGTTTCTCCCCAAGGCTACTGACCTCTCTATTCACTGCTGTTACATCATTAGTACAGGCTTTGATATTGTACTGTGAGTCATCAGTGAGCTGAATTGACCTGCAGCTGAGCTGTGAAGCTATCTTATGTCCCACTGAGGAGTAAAACAGCTGTTTTCTACTTTTGTGATGGGAGATAATGACTTCTGTGGGTCCCAAAATCTGCCTCACATTCTGTCAAATATTGTTTATTTATTACAGTGTGGTTGTTTACAGATTGTGTGGCTGTTACGGCTTTGTCAGCAACTGCCGTTTTTTACCCATTTCACTTGGGTTGACTTTTTTCACAGTTTGTCAGTTTGTGCACCAAAATTGCTGCAACTACTTTCTCAAGCCTTACCATCTGCATTGTTGACTATTAATATGACATAATTTGGTTTCATTGCCATTAAGGTGTAATGGTTTTGACTCATGTTAACTGGGCCATCAGTATCTGGATGGCACATAAGCTGGATATTAAGGCTGGATTCATGAGCGAGGCTGGCAAATTTGTCCATAGACTTGCCATTTTCCATCTGAATGGTAGCAGTGGCACACATGAATGTTCTTCATGGCGAAACACTGCTGCAACTTTGGGCTTCTCTCGTACTTCTTAAGTCGGGTCACACCCTGCAATAATGTGTCCTTATTCAAATAATCATCACCATAACATGTTATCAGGTGTAACTGCAGTCATGCTGTCCAGCTAAATCCTTCTGCTTCCAGAACAATCAGGGCTTCCTGTGTTTTTGGCATCTCCCTTTACAAGTTGCCTTTAAATAAGAAAGAAAGAAAGAAAGAAAGAAAGAAAGAAAGAAAGAAAGAAAGAAAGAAAGAAACAAACAAAAAAAGAAAGAAAGAAAGAAAAACTATGGGGAAAAAAATCTTTTTATGCACTGTACTCACACAGATTCATTTGAGGACTCTTTTTTAAAAAATATAGTTGCTTTGGCCACTCAAGTTAAATCAAGACCTAGGATTGTCGTAGAAATATTTTACATATCTTAACAGTTTTGAAAAACTATTGTCTGTACTTGTACCATTTAGAAATTTATGAAAATTTATTTTACAACTATACAGATTATTATGACCTGGCAGAGGCAAAACTTACAAAAATAAACATTACTATTTACTTAACATCAAAAAAGCATTAAGCGTTGATAATTGTAAAGTATTAAGATTTTTATGATTAACTTACATGTTTTAAATTAACAAAGTTAAACTATTTGTTCATTTTTAATTCTTCTTCCTACTGCCATGTTTACATATGACAGTAAGCTACTGCATACAGGAAGCTCTAACTTTTAATAGAAAAGGGAAATAGATAAATCTATAAATTCCTTAGAGTCTTTAAAAAATACTAACAGGAAAACGTTTAATGTTGATTTGTGGAGAAAGGAAAAAATAGTTTGATGGTGTTTAATTGAAGTGACTTATCCCCACGACCAATAATATCATCCACTAAATCTTCTTTATATTGTGATGGAACACCAACATGTTAGAGCTGTATGTGTGTAGGTGTGCGGTGTGTGTGTGTGTGTGTGTGTACGGGATGAGCACAGGCAGTGTTGTGGAAGATGAGATGATTACGTAGCAGATGGATTTAGACAGGGAGAGGTGGCGGATGCTGGAGCAGGGGATTGTGGGTACAAAGATAGTTTTTAATCTTTTGCAGTGCAACAGCTGTCCCAACAAGCCATCAGCATCATCATCATCATCATCATCATCATCATCATCATCTCTGATTTCCTTCCGTTATTTTTCTTCTTCATTCACACAGATTAACATCCAGTCCTCTATTTATTATCAGCTGTAATGTCTGTGCAGCACCATTATTGTACACTTCTACTCATGTCAAGGCAAAGTGTCGTCTGAAAATGAACCCAACAGTTGTTGACCTTATTCTGACATAAATTGATTGAGGCTTTTAAAAATGCCTCTAAATTGGCTGTAAGTGTACAACACTTGCCAATGTAAGTGTTGTACAGTACTGTGCATACTTGAGTTGAATGGGAAAACTATTAATCTCATGCAAGCTTGCACTTTGAGAGCAGAGAGCTGCATTGTGAAAATGTGGAAGTTACATGAAGAAGAAGTTTAAATTCTGTCCTGATATCAGAGGGAGACAGTAGAGATATTGGAGAAATCTCCCCGCTTATTCACGTCAGAACCCCCGCCGCTGCATCTTTTGATCAGCTGGAGAGTTTTACTGAGACAGCCCAATAATAATAAACTGTAGTAGTGCAGTCTGGGAGTAACATATGCTACGACTATTATTTCTGAATCACTCTGAGACAGAATGTTCCTAGTTGTGGCAATATTACGTGGGTGAGACAAAAGTGTCCTAGAAACTTGTTTCATATGCGAGATAAAAGGCATCTTGGTCAAAAATATCTCCTAGGTTCTTCACTGTAGTAATATAACTGTCTTCCTGCTGTGTCAAGGTCTAAAGAGAAGTTTACTTCTCTCTGAATTTCAAAGCAGAAAATTGAGTAATCTCAGTTTTTATGCTTGTAAGAATGGCAAGTTGTCTGAGCAACTGAATGAACTAATGACGAAATGCTTCCTATATCTAGAAATATATGAAAAATCTGAATAGTAAATGATCCAGATATAGGGATCTGTCACAAAAACAAATAAAAAAAATTTTTTAAACTTCAGTCCCAACAATCGATAAGGCTGTAAACCTACTGTGAACAAATGAAGCCACGTTTAGACTTAGAAAAATGCATCCACACATTAGAGCAATTCTACAGAAGTTTCCAGTGCTTCTGACTTGTTGATGGCACACAGACATTCATTATGCACATTACCGGAGCTGTCGTTGTCCTGCAGTGTCCCGGTGCTGACTGTACTTCACAACTCTGTGCTCCAGTCCAGAGCTTCCTGTTTCTCATCTTTCTTACCTAAATCCCTAATCTGTCAGCGCAAACTTAAGTTTGTTACATACTCCACAAGAAGCAAGAACGTTCTTCTTGTTCTCGAGGCCACAAGAACAAAATGACGTCATTTTGTTCCTGTGGACGTGATTGAGGACGGCATGTGGCTTGTTCTCGATATCTCGGCCGAGCAGAACTTTCTTCTCATAAGGTCATTAGAAGTTTTGTGTGATTGCTCGGACATTTGAGGTGGGCGGGGTTAACCTGGAGATGTTTGAAGCAGATGCCAATTCCTCATTTCCACAGATGCTGATTAAGGTGATGAAAAAATATGAAAATGTATACAACACACTTTAAATACAGGAACACCACCGCGTGCGCAACCCTGTCCTGCCACAAAGTTTGTTTTAAATGTATAATCACTGGGTGATCTTCTACCTTTGGTTTGATAGTTAAAAAAAAAGCTTATTTTTCATCTTTCATCTGCCACATTCACACTATACCCCTAATTCAAACAGATCGGACTTGTATCGTAAAAAAAATTGATTGTTTTTTTTCGGACTGTCAACGTTTAAAATTTTTTCTACATGTGTAATCGGGACTACTAACCATTGTGGGCACAGTTACATGTCAGAAATTAATATTCTTTCGGTTGCAGATGGTGACGTCATCTATCCCACCATACTGCCGCCCTCATATTAAGCTCAGAGCAGAATACACTGTAGCAGAGCCAAAGTAAGGTTATGGACATTTATCATTTTATTCCCCGAGAACTGAAAAGATTCAACGGAAAAGATCTCTTTTATTGGGTGGGATCTGAACGCAGTCCCTGCAGAAGTTTTCAAACCGCTGACATCGCCTGAGCAGAGTTTTCCTACATCTATCAGATACATAATAACCCGTCTTTATACATGGGAGAAAGTAAGCTTTCACAAGCGGAGATGCCTATCGATGTTTCACAGCTGGCTGGGCTGACCTGAAAATATGGCATCTCCAGGAAATGTTTTAGCCGAGAGAAGTAGGCTAAGTAATGTTCTGGTGATCAGCTTTATGTAAACAGCGGCTACACAAGCGATTTGATCAAACCCAGTTAGCAACTGCTAAAGCTAGCTCTCCTAACTTACATTGAAACTCACCCAATGCAACGTTTCCACTGCACAGATGCAATCAGCGTCCGTCTGCTCTCCTGATCACTAAAAGCATCTCTGACGATGTTCTTCTTCCCTGATCCATAAAAGAAATATCTGGTCTCCTGTCTTGTTGTCACTGTAGTCGCATATACGGTTATAGATTTTTTTCTAAACGGTTATGATTTATTATCTGTGTACCCGTTTACACGTGTAGACTTTGACACCCCGAGTTTGAATGATCTTGTCACAGTTCATCTGACTCTGAACTTGCAGACAAATGCAGGATCCATATTTACCTCCATAAACACAGTGTGTCATGTAAGATGTCACATCTTCCTCTGCATACAAGGGTCACTTCAGAGCCATGTACAGTTCATACTGAAGTCTGATGGAGGTCACATGTAAATGATAATGTGCATAACCACACAAACGAGTCAGATTTTGGTTTAAAAAAAAAACAAAAGAGAAGGGGACTTTAGCATTTGCTGCGTTCAGACCAAACCCGATTTGGGTGCCAAGGACATGAGGTTTACACGCAAAGTCTATGTGAACGTGCGTCCAGGGGCGTCGAGCCTTCTTAGCGGCTTATGAGGATGGGTTCCATAAATTGATTGATGAGGTGGAGTAGAGCTGAAAGCGCCCATCGTGAGCGCGCAGCTCCTGGAGTAAATGGTGAAACTCATCAAATTCAGAACAATCAGATACATCCAGAGACACAGTGCGGAGACTCTTGATGATGTCGTTCTCTGGCCTTGTGAAGCAAATAAAGCCAAGCAGCTCCTCTGTTTCATCCGCCGTTGTACAAAAGCACAGGTAAAGGAAAACAACCGGGTCCAGCACCACACTCAAACAGCATTTTGTCTCTGGATGTCAAGCATCTGATTTTATGTGGGGCACCGTCTAACTTTCAGCGTCAAGCACATTTTTGACGCCGAAAACGCGTTTGTCTGAACACACCGCTAGTCAGTAACAATCCAGTGCAATGATAAGGTTTATTCTGATTGCCAGAAAGAAAACACAGACCCTCTAAAATAAATGTTTTTGAGACCCTGTAACCCTCCAGTGAAGTACAGCATGTAACCTTGGGGCTGACTGCTCATTTCACTAATAATATGTAATTAGCATCTCAAAACCACAAATGGAAATATTGAACAGGTTAAAACTCTTCAATATGACAGGCACTGACAGGCAGTATGGTTGAGAAAAAAAAACAAACAAATAAACCTCAACTCCAGGCCACTGTTCAGGCTTGTAAAACCCCTGCAATGAAGCACACAATAATCCACAAGGACAGCAGTGGATGGTTAAATGGTTATGGGGTAGCATTTAGGATTGGCTCATTTCTATATTGGAACAAAGGTGTTGAGTGTGTCCTGTAAATGTGTGTGTCCCTATGATAGATGTAAAAATACTGCATGGAATTATTAACAAGACCGTTTGCATGCTACTAACAAGAATTCTTAGGGAAATGTTTTCATTCGAGAAAATTTGAAAGGATAAACAAAAATATGCACATTTAAAGTTGAGCTATAAAAAGAAAAGAAATGAAAATGAGATAGTCAAAGTTGCAGAAATTCAAAATGAGAGCAGAAGTCGTGTGAGGTGTCCACTGTACGGTGTCCTTCCCCTGAAACAATGGCCCACAGTTCTACTGGAGCCCTGTTAACACTCTACTGTATGTCCTCATTCTGGCTTCTGGCCATATTGTGTGTGTGTGTGTTACATTTGCAAGACAATGACAGCTTGTTTGCTGGGAGTACGGATGGAGGGATAAACAGAGGACAGAAAGAAAGAAGAGTTTGCTGAAGGGTCATGTCAATTTGTTGGGACGAAGTGTGTAGCAGGTGTACTCATCCTCAGACTCTGAATGTTAAGATGTAATTCAGCTTGTTCACAGATCAAACGGATTATTTCTGTTATTTCATCTTATTGTAACCCTTGAATTGAGTGAATTTTGCATCCCTTCCTTCTTTATTGCCGTAGGGATACAGAATTTTATTATCGTTCCAGTTTCTCCTTAAAGTAAATCAGATACTCCCTAACTTGATAAAGGGTGCTGACATCCTGTTGCTGTGGTACTTTGAGAGTTTTATAGCCTGTTTGAAAGTGTGGTCAGATATCTGTCTATGTCATTCTCAGCCCTGGCATTTTATCAGCAGATGGGCAGATGTCGACATGCTTTCACCACAAAAACCTAAAAGCGAGTCGAACTGATTAAATCCTGATTTGCTTAAAGTTTACTTGAGCTTCGAAAGGCAAACAATCAATTTCTCAAGGAAAAAAGGGAAAAGAAGCAAACAGCACGCTTTATTTAACTTAACAAAACAGATCTTTGTTCACTTTGTTTTGTTCCAAAGCAGGCAAAGCTAAAGCACCAACACAACCAAGAGCAGCCCACAGCTCAGCATGTTCCACATATTTCTGAGACTGCCTACAAGTGGCAGCAAAATGCTACAACACGTAGATTTACATTGGTGGCCTATGAACTAGGGCAGGGATCTGCAACCCGCGGCTCCGGAGCCGCATGCGGCTCTTTAGTCCCTCTGTTGCAGCTCCCTGGCATTGGAAAATGAATTAATGACTATTCTACTAAAGTGTATTGTATTTTGGTTGGTTCACTTTAATAATGTGATTCTAAAAGACCAAGACAAATGTCCCCTTGAGAGACAATAAAGTTTCTTATCTTATTCTAAATTTGAGGATTATGATGAGGGATTCATGTACAGTTGCGCACTTTTCCCGAGTTCTCCGAGCACTGCAAATGCAGCACGTGAAATAAAATCCAACTCAACTATTAAAATAAAGACATAATTTATATTTTAGCATTTTACAAAGCAGCCCATTGAGTGTCAGGTGCAACAAGCAGGTAACTGCAGTAAAACGTCGAGTAACTGTCCAGCATGCTACGATGCGTCTCACAAACCTTTACGCAGCCAATCAGTGTTAATAACTGCACTTCATGCTCACGTGCCGCTATTGTGCAGCAGAGCATGATACAGCCCTATTGAATCAGCAATCACGGAATTAAATTTTAAAAACGGAATTAATTACAAACAAAGAATATCACTGAGTGTGGACGTGCCGCGGAGCGCTGAACTTTCCTCCTGGCGCACTATCCCACGAACGCCTCACAGCGGAGCGTCTCTGTTGCGCTGTTGCTGCAGTTCTGGCATTTAAAGTGAATAATAAAAAAAAAAAAAGAAAACAAAAAAAAGTGAATAATAAACGAGCAAAAGCTTATTTGTCCACTCCGACCCTGTCATGCTGCGCTTTGATCACTTCTCCAGCAGGTAGGCAGACGATAGAGAAGAAAAGTGTCTGATGCACGGAGCATGTTCAGCGCTGCGTGGGCAGATTCATTTGTTTTCACTGCTGACCAGATTTTTTTGCGTAGCTATGTTCATATTTTGTGAAACAGTAATTTCATTTTTCGGGTAGCTTACTGCACGCGCCAGTAAAAGGATGACGGCACAGACAGGACAGCGTGTTTGGTTTGCTGCTGGTAGATTATTAAAGCTGCGTCTTTTTCCATCCTACATAAATACAACAACTAAAATAGATTTTTTTTTTTTTTAAAGTGACCTTCAAGTCTTTTCTTTTTTTTTTAGTTTAAAATGTTTTTTTGCTGGATGCAGAAATGTAATTTTGTTTTCTCGTTTTTATGTTAAATGCAACACATTTAACGTTAAAAGTTTTATTTAATTATCAATGTTAAAAGTCAGTTGATGCTCCAGTGTTTTTTTTTTTATTGTAGGAAACGGGTCTAAAAGGCTGTTTGGCTGAAAACAGGTTGCCAACCGGCTTATTTAAGACTTTTACATTTTTGCGGCTCCAGACAGATTTGTTTTTCGTTTTTTTGGTCCAATATGGCTCTTTGAACATTTTGGGTTGCCGACCCCTGAACTAGGGTAAAGGGCCACACAGTAGAGTATAGATGTACTGTACTGTACTGCTCATCATAACTGCTGCCACGCAGTTATGATGAGCAGTGCCCCTTATCAGCTATTTATTCCTGAACATACTGATACACAAACACAGTCCTGCTCCCTCCTGCAGTTTCTCATGACCATTGTGATGATTTAAAAAAAAAGAGATGAAACTAGGAAGTAAATTTGCTTTGAAAATAATAATGAAATACTTCTTGGTTCCAGAAACTATGAAAAAATACAATGGAGCAAATGGTAAATGTTGGAGAAACTGTGGAGAAGAAAATTCAAATTCTTTTCATATTTTTTATGCATTCAAAAAGTAGTTATACTGGAAAGAAATGTTTCAAATCTTGAAGACATATTTGGGAGGAAACAGGATTTAAAACCAGAAAATATTATTGTAGGTAAAACACCAATGAATATAGCTCTGGATGAACGATATATATTTCAAATCCTTAGAATTCCAGCATTAAAGATAATAACAAAGGAGTGGAAGAAAACCAATCCACTAGACATACAAAAGTGGATAAATATAGTTCAAGAAGTAAAATGATGAGAAGATACCTCACAATATGAGAAATCTGGAACAGGAATTTCATTTATAAAAAAAAAGGTTTATAAAGGAAGTTGACATCACACATACTAACTGACTTGGTGTCCATTTTGCTGAGTATTTAACTGGATATTAGGTTGTAAAATCTGATGAGGTTTAGATTGCAGAGCATTGTTGCCAACACTTCAAGGAGAGAAGTTGCTCATGGCCGGGCCAATATCTTGATTTCGCGCATGCGCAGAAACATATACCGGGATTTTACACATCTATTCATGACAAACTTCAATGCGTATTTACAAGGGTACTGAATGGGTTACATATACATTTGAGTCATGGGGCAAAAAAGACCCAGTTGTGCCCACAAGGCATCATGGGAAATAATGTAGTTGAGGAGGCGAGGTCATCTCACAGCAGCTCAGGAGGGCTGCTGTCTGCAAAGGGACAGCGGGAGCAGTGAGTGAGTGCCGGGAAACAGGGAGGGGAGGGGAGGGGCTGACGGGAGGCAGCTCCTGATGAACAGGTGGAGCGATATAAACTTTGTCTGTCTCCATGATCACCAGGAAAAGTCGCTAGATTTGGCAACAATGTTGCAGTTTTAGTTTTGAGTTTGATATAAAAATGAATTAAATGACAGAAATGCATTAGATGTTGATTTACTAAAATTAAGATCATGGCAGAATCACAGTAGAATCATTCAGTATGTGCTAAGAGTAAATGCTGTGCTGTGGCTTTAACGCCATTTATTTATTATATGTAAAAAAAAAAAAAAAAAATTTAAAAGTGTTATTTTTGTGTTATATGAAGGGTAAAAAATTTTGTTGGAGAGAACAAAGATAACTTTAATAACTGACATATGAAATCTGAATTTCTGATGATATAGGAAGGAGTTTTGGAAAGAACTTGGACCAAATCTTCTCCTCCTATTGTAATCAGTATTATTGTTTTGTTAGTTTAATTTTTTTTTCCTTCTCTCTATATATATCACGTTTTCATTTGTTTTGATTTCTTCTTCTTTTTTTTTGTTTATTTGTCTTTTTTTTTTTTTATGATTTTTAATGCAGGAGACATTAGTGATGCAATGGTGTTGTACGTGAATATTCTTATGTTAAAAAAGCCCTTAAAGGCGAAATAACAATAGAACATAACAGAATGTAAGTCAAACTCAATCTCTGAAAATTGTTTGATATCCCCCCCCCCCCCCTCCCAAAAAAGCATTTAAAAAAAAGTTCTGTTTTAAAAGTTAAGTTTAAGAGTTTCATTTCAACTTGAAAGCATCCAGCTTGTGTTTTTTGTCTAACTCAGTGGGTTTGAAACAGTGAAGTCATACTGACACTAAGGACAAAACATGTTTGTTTAACCATTCTTATCTGATTTCTTTTTATAGGCTGCAAATGGGATATGTCAGAAAATTGTGTAAGCTGGTTCACCTGAGTTGACACACTTGTAGAAAAGTGTGAAGTGGCCAGCCACATGCAAATAATAAGTGTTGAGTTCACTGTGACAGAAGAGAAAAATAGCTAAAAGCAAAGATTAACAATAGTAATCTTGTCCTTTTCCTCCCCAGCAATAGGACTATGGACTTGACCCTGCGAGATGCTCTAGGTGGGGGCGGAGGTGGGGCCCCAGCTGAGGCCCTGCTGAAGAGAGACTTTGTGGCCTCATTGGAGAAAGAGAGCTATGATGACAAGGTGGGGGAGACTGTCTCAAAGAGTGACTACAGGCCCTTAGTGGATGGAAAGGACACCAAGAGCGGTAAGTGACCCCAAGCATTATGCAAAGATGTGAAGCTAAGCCGTGAAGGTTTCTTAATGTGATGCTGTGCCCTGTGTGGCACTTCACTTTATGTGACAGAGCTCAGACTGAAGTAGCTGATAGGCAGTCCAGATATTTCCCACCCCCGAGCTTTATTCTTAAAAGTCTGACCAACATTGGCAGCCTGTTTGACTGTGATGTCAAAGGAGGACACAAGTGGTTTTGGATATTTAAAGAAAAGACAAAAAAAAAAACAAACAAAAAAAAACAACCAGGGTTCTTGCAGGGTCTTAAAAAGTCTTAAAATGTCTAAAATTCTGAACGTAAAATTTAAGGCCTCAAAAGGTCTTAAAAAGGGCAATTTTTTTCATCCAAGGTCTTCAATTTGATTGACACAAGTCTGATTTTTCTTTTTTTTATTCATTCCCGAAGAACATTGGCCACATATAAAACATTGCAATCGGAAGTTGATTCTGTCTGTGTGTCTGTCTGAGAGGTTCAGATAGCATCGAGGGATATTTTCAATTTCTCTTCCTATTTTTTTAAATTGAAATGAATGAATTTTTTTCTCGAGCAGCGTTTGAGCTAATATTAATGTCTGTCTATTAATTGATTCAGTTGTCCACTAAAATCCTTTTTTTTTTTTAAAGTTACTTTTTGGTGGCAATTATTGTTAATTGTTTAATCAAGTCCCACCGCTATTTTGAATTTCTTGGTTTATTTGAATGTTTCTGGTAATGCATCACGTTGGTCTTAAATTTGATTCATTAAGGCCCTTAAAGGTCTAACAGGTCTTGTATTTAACTTGTTGAAACCTGCAAGAACCCTGCTCAACACAGGTTTGATGGATAATATTTCCTGAAAGGATTAATCAGTTCAAGTTTGCCTAATGGTCAAGTCAAATTTATGTAAATGTAGTTTAAGAATATTAAAGTGTACACTGGGTTAAATTTGCTGTAAAGTCGTAAACCTTCCCCAAGATCTTTATCATCAAAGCTTTAACTGATTTAGGGGGAAAAAAAAAATCATACAGCCAATATGTAATGGGATTTCATAAATCTGATAAAAAGAACAATTAAGTGTTTCCATATAGGAGAGATGCCCTCAGAGATTGAACCCTCAAAACTGAAGTAGCAGAAGCAAAAATATCCTTTCTGGCCCTTAGAGGGCTCAACCTCCCGACCGAATTAGACTATCCCTAATTCAATTTTATGCCATCTTTCATTTGATGCTTCCAGCTTGATGGCTGTACACTGCTGGCTTTCAGTGGAAACATTTAATTTAAACGGAGCCCCTCAAAAACCCCGGAGAACATCATGCATCTGAATTACAGGCTGTGTTGAATGGCTCGTGACAAGCAAACTGACCCCTTTGTGTGAAACTGTCCTTCATCTTATTATTATTCTGACACCTTCTTGTTTTAAAGCTGATGAATTTCTCGGATCTCCTATCCCAGGAGCCGCTGACAAATATTACTCATTGGAAGGCAGAGGGATGCCAGAGAAGTGAAATTGTTCAGATAATGTTGTGTGAAAGCTTTGGGAAGGTTTATTATCAGGGGTGCACACACCCAGTCCTCAAGAGCTACTGTCCTGCAACTTTTAGAGCACCCCTTCTCCAACACTCATGAATCAAATGAATGGCTCGTTACCAGGCCTCTTGCAGAGCTGAAGGGTATGCACATGATGTAATTCTGTCATTTGATTCATGTGTGTTGAAGAAGGGGTGCTCTGGAGAGTGGTTTTCTCTTACAGTGCCATCTAGAGGTGAAGTTGTAAAATGCAACTAACCAAACACTTCAGCCAGAGTGAGTAGGAGAAATTAAGGTTGCTTTTTTTTCCATTTGTTTTTTAAAACTAGAACGACTGTTTTTGGTAGTTTTGAAACAGTCCTTTATGAGGTAAAAAAAAGCACAACTATCCATCCTTTTACACCGTTCTACTCTAGTGAAAACATATTGATGAATGCTTTAACACAAACTGAAGGCAACACAAGTAAATGCTAATTAGAATGTTTCCTGACTCCTCCTCACAACAAGACAAATAACGGTGGTTTTTATAGTATTTAAAAATGGCCTACTATGGCAGTGCAAGTAAATAAGATTGACTGAATGTTAGCATGTTTTTCTCCCAGAGCAGAAGAATGCAAGGTAGTTCACAGGAGATTAAGGATAAGGTGGAAGGTTAGGGCTGATGAAATACCGAAAAGGGGTAGCTGCAGTGTTTGAGGAAGAGGAGATTGAAGGATGGAGCGTAAAGTAAGGAAGCTGTCTAGGCTGGAGATTTAAATGGAGCAAACACAAGAGCCCTGTAAACACAGACATGGATTATCATAGCCAGTAGTGGGGGACTTGTTCAAACATCAACGGCAAGGGGGTCATTTCTGAAAGGGATTGCTGTCGTATTTGTATTTCATTGAGACAGAATGTAGTTTTATTAGTCTGAGTGTTTCTGTGTAATCTTTAGTAGCTGTTTTTAGTCTCTTTAGTGGAAGCAGTGCTATAAAACAAAAGCAGTGACTAATAGCACCTGTTTTTGAGAGAAATTGGCAATAAGAAGCCATGTACGTGAATATAGAGGAACAATTTGTTGGCACTTTCCATAAACACAAAATATAGACCAGCTTATTGCATAACTGTGGTATTTTGACTTTTAATATTTGAGGTTGACACATTAACAGCAGCTATGGCTTCTGTTTTATCAGAGCATTTATCGGATACTGACGTGTAAAGTTACTTATCAGAGTAGAGATGTAGTCTGTTGCCATGGGTCCTTCTAAAGTTGCCGCTCCATCATTCCTCCAGAGAGGCCTCCGGAAAAATATTAGGTAAATTTCCCTGTTAATTTCCTCTCAACGTCTATTAAACACATCAACAAATGTTAGCATCACAGACTGACAGCTTGAGTTTCCAAACAACGCCTTTAAGGTGATGTTAGTAGAATTATTACTTGATGTATTGAGATAATTGCATCTGTAACATGTGAAAACAATCTTCTTGCTTTGATACAGAAACTGAAAATTGATCCTCTCACAGATTTTCACTAGTGAGGTTAGATGTTAGCAATAACTAAGAATGCTGTTGCAGTTTAGTGGGATTAAATTTTGATATATGCTGCCTTAATTAGACATTTTCTTCTTATTACTGAGACGGATAATGTTAATAATTAACGTTGTTTTCAACAGTGTAGGTTTCAGCAATCATGTTTAGCCCTTGAGCTGGTGTCTGATCAACTGAAAGTAAGATTTTGTGATTCTGATTTTAGTTCAACAATGATCCAGGACTTCTTGATGGTAGCACAACAGCACAAATTAGAAAAACAAAAACATGCTCCTCAGATTCGGCTCCATTTATGGGAGCTATCAGAGATTCTCCAAAACTAGTTGTTTTAAAGTTTAATTGAGAAGAAATTTTGACTGACCCTCAGTAGAAGCTGAATTAACAGGACTGTGTGTCTTTCTTGATCCTTTAGGCTTTTTCTGCTTTATTTTTCAGCTGACTTTTTGCCTTTTAGCGTTTATCTTCATTCAGTCTCTCCATATTCTCCATATCTAAGTCTTTGCTTTCGCTTTCTTTTGTGTCTGCTCCAATTCCCCCTCGGCCTCCATCACTTCCTGTTATTGTTTGAGGTGTCAGCCCAGAGATACAGCTGCTGTGGCATCATCACCATCACAAGCAATTAGCACCCAGCCTGTGTCACAGTTTGGTGCAGAGTTGAATATCAGCCCATCCAGTCCTTTGACAGCCAAACATCCAGCGTTTTATGGAGCCAGAATTAGGCAGCAACTCTAATCCATGGCATGAAAAGACATGCATGGTATTATTTAGTCTTTTTGATCACTCAAAGCCTTTAACAGTTCAAGCCACATTCACCCACACATTCATACAGCTGTGTCCCAACCATGTACACACTCACAGTGATGAATGCATCAGGGCAATCAACGACTGAAGGTACTGGATGAACCTTCTGCTGGTTTCTGAAAAGCTAAAATTGAAGCCACTTGGGCAGTTCTCACCGTCACCATCTTAGCTGCGTTGCGTGAGTCGTCATTCCCAGAAAATACAAAAATTGGCAAAGAGAGACCTTCGTGCAAATGATTAATAGCCAACGTACTCTGAGCTAAGAGTTAACTTAGCTAACCTGGAGCTAACAAAAATTAACAAAGATGGGCGGGCTAAAAGTAAGGCGTGCTCGGACCCGCTGTTAGCCAGCTAAAGAACGCTGTTGTGTTACACTGCTACTGGCTGAGGCCTTCCTTGGAGCAAGAAGGGAGCTAGCCACTAGCTAGAATGGTTGAAGAGGCTTCTTCACAAATTTGTAGTAACTCAATTAACTCAGCTTTAGAGTGTAAAACAAATATGCTAAAATAAATAATGTCAGGGATATCAAAATTTATGTTCAAACACAGAGAGATTACGGTGATCTATGAAGTTGACACGTTTAGCTTCTAAAAACAACATTATAACTTGCGTCATATCAAATGCTGCCTTCCATTTAAACTCGGAACCAGGACCTGGGAATGACGTCACGCCCACCTAACTGTGTTCCAGTTTACCAGTCAGAAACCAAGATTACAGCAAAACAACATGTTTGCTTAAGCTACTGTTATTAGCCGTTGTTAGCAAACCTGGCGTTGCAGTTCACATACCACATGAAAAATGTGAATTACACCTGAGCAGCTCCCCCCGGCATCTCTATAAACCAATACAGGGCTCTCAGTCTCATGCAATGAGCGTGAGACACGCATTTGAACGACCTCTCACTCAACACATGCCATTTCTCATGCTAATTATTAATTTCGCCGCATCACTATGAACAAGCCGACCAGGCTCGCTTGGCACCAAAGTGGACAAAAGCTGGATGTACAGACGCGCGCGAGACTCAATGAGCTGCGCGCAAGGCCGAATGACTTGCGAAAAACCGTGTGACCAGCGCGCACGACCTTATGACATGCGTCTGTCTGGTGGGCGTCTGACCATGAAGTCAGACCAAGGGGCAAACTCCGCTGGACAACGGTGAGCCCACTTAAAGATGGGGTTAGAAATAAATATAGCTACAACTTATCAATGGGCAGGATTGATGGGCCCAGGCAGGCAACAACCCCTGCCCCACCTCAGTCTTAATCTCACCCCAAGCAATCTTGAAAGCTTCCACTGGCTTCCACCCAGACAATTTGCTAGGTGTCATTAACAAAAATGTTAGATTTTAGCAACGCACTAAAGCTTAACAAAGTTTATTTTGGGATTAATATAAATAAGAATATTTTTTCATTATTCAAATATAGAAAAACTGCAGAACAGATGAATACATTGTTTATTTTGGATACATGTACGTATGTTTTTCTACGTTTTTTGCATTTATTTAATGTTCAAAGTATATTTATTTTATTCAGTGTTTTATACATTGCAAAACAGCTATAAAGGTACATACTTGTCGTGTATATGTATTTTCAGTTTGAACGTTATGCGTAAATTTTCAATAAAGTGTTTGAAAGAGAAGAAAATGGTAAATAAATGCATCGTGTAACTAAAAAAATATATTAAATACATATAAATATGAATATATTTGAATAATAGTGATTTCAATTGATCAAATAATCGTGGTAATGATTTTTTCCATGATCGAGCAACCCTAAACCCTGACAATGCTACGTGTATGACTGATTTAATGCAATAAAAATTTGTCATCAGTGTAAATAAATGTAACATTACAGAGCTTCTAGGACTGCTAACAGTAGGGGCGGCAATCTTTAAATCGCCATCTCAGAGGTGGCGAGGATTCACCGACTGTCTGAGTCAGAAAATCCCACCAGGGGAGGGGGGGGGGGGGGGGGTCATCCAGTTGAAACTTCCCACTCAGAACTGGGAATTCCAATCTTCCAAGTTCAAATGAAATGCATTTGGCATTATCTCATTAAAGCTAGAGTTGGCAATGTTGGAAAAACAGTTCGAGCAAGCTACATTTTAAAAAAAACACCAGCCGAAACCACGCCTTCAGAGCATAGGGATGTGTGCGCAGATTTTTTACGAGCATGTTAACGATAACAGCCGAGTGGATAGCTCGTTAGCTTGATCGTAAACAGCTGACAAACAACGCTTCTAAAAGCATGAATCCACCCACCTCCAACTCCTTTTGCGGTATAAAAAGTCCACGCTGCAAACATCAACACCTCCAAGACTTAAAGGTTGAATATAGAACATTTTTATTAAAAGCTTTATTCTTTAAAAAAAATAGTACCTCCACGGGTCGTTTGGGGGGTGCAGAATGAAAGTACAACATTTTCTTAAAAAAATTATATTTAGCCTGAAAATAATTGTAAAATAAATTTTAACGGTTTGACAATGGCATGATGTTTACATCTACAAGCCTACACTTAATGGACCCACGTGAACGTTTTCCATGGCATCAAAACACGAAAAAGGCGACTTTTCTCCTGGATTGGTAAGCTAACTTGTTTGCTAACGTGGCTAACGTTAGCTGTTATAAACTCCTCTGCATTACTTGTTGGACGTGCTGCAGACTGTTGGTAACTTGCGTATCGGCAGCGAGCCTGGCATCCCAGCGGCTGGAGTTGTTTTTCTGCCGTTGCAACTACAACATAAACACACGTGATGTCGCTGTTCTGTTTGTGTTACATTCTCAACCTTTGATCCTTATCTGTTGTTTTGTTTTGTTTTGGTTCTTTGGCGCAGCAGCAGTTAGCAGCCCGTTAACTATATTTGTCTACAGTGAGCAGCGCACAGAGTGGATCACGTGAGAACCAGGTGGGGGACGGTGAAAGGGGAGGGACAGAGACGAGACATAAAGGCATTGATTCGTTCTTTCTATACGTTATGAATGACCAGGGGTCTCACCTATAAACATTGCGTACACACAAAACGTGGCCTGAAACTGGCGTACGCCAGTTTTCACGCAAAAGTTTTGATTTATAAAAAGCAAACTTGACGGGAAAATGTTCAGTCTCTCACGTTAACTCTGACCCATGCGTACGCAGGTTTTGGAGACTGGGGAAACTGGCGACACAGATGGTGAGGTGGGGAACTGGTGGCAGTGCGGGGTCCTGTCACTTGTTTCTGACAGATATTGTGCCCTGGCTGCTTACCTGCCAATTTCTCCTTCGGCAGAGTGGTTAGTGCACATCACTTTTATACAGGAGACTCAAGATTGATCCCCGTCCAGGCTCTTCTTTTGTCCTGTCACACTCCAAAGTTTATTTCCCCCTTCGTATCAAATTTCAATCGTATTGGCTTTATAGGATTCAGACCAGCAGCGTTATTTATGCTGCAGGTGAGCGGAAACTATAAGAACCTTTCAAATAAATAAAAAGGTTCGTAAGAGAACTTAAATGTTAAATCAACTTTTCATCGTAGTTTTCTCACCTTCATCTTCATCTACCAATGATCATCATGGTAATATATTTACCACATTGATACATAGATTCTGACAAGGTGCGCGTCAGTCAGACTGATTGATGCATAAATATACAGTATTAATACCATGGGGACACTAATGCTGCGCATCGGTGCTGCTGGAGGACCTAGCCTACAGATGGGAAAATTAGAAGGAAGCGCGTTTTCAGGATTTCCTGGCCCAATGATGATGACTGGCTCATGATCACATTTACTTTTGCAGCGCTTTTGTCTATGAACTGGACCCAGATAGACCGACCACCGAAACCGTGCCCACCCCGACGCATCAGCGGCTGCTGACCACAGCGCGCTCCGTGGTGGAGTTATCAACCTCACCAAAGACCGGCGGAGGTGTTTGCAGGCGAGGGGAGGGCACGGGAGGGGGAATAGCGCTGGACCACGCCAAATAGGTGTTCTGTGTTCTGCACACAGTCGCTCTGACTCAGCGTTTCCTCCACAACAACTTCTGGAACAGACCTCTGTTGCATCATTCACCGCCGCAACAACCTGCTGTCACTCAGCAGACTTACGTTTATCTGTGTTTCCTGTGACGCCCAAATAAAATTATTTTGTGAAGCTCCACTTCCCCAACAAGCACCTCCACTTCAGTCTCCGTGAAATTGCGTTTTATTGTCTTTTCGGTCGCCAAATGTAGTTTTAAATGCCTCAGATCAGTGGTTATTTATATGCAGAAACATCCATGAGGTGCTTTGCATTAATGGTAGAATGTGGGCGTGTAGGGGGCGGAATATGAGTCAAATTCACCTGCGCAAACTTCCAGGAAGAGTGTGATTTATAAATTGCTTGAATCTGTGCGTACACACGGTTTTATAAATCTGAATATTTTTTGGCGTACGCAAACTTTTGTTTACTACTGTTTTGGGCATACATACACTTTTAGTAAAGATCCTATCCACAGTTTTATAAAATGAGACCACAGTTCCTGCCTTTCGGTGTGAATGGCAGGGGTTGGTCAGAGTTTTCCCAGAGCTGCAGCTCTCACAGGAGGTATGACTTATTTCCTTCCTGTATATGAATACATGATGCATTGACTACTGTCAGGATGGAAGGACCATTTCACCTAGTATAACAAAAAGTGTTTCTGAGCAGGATTGCCAACTCTGGCTTTAAGAGAAGCTGATTTTGGGATGGAAGTTGTTTTGATTAAATGGTGAAATGAATCCAATAAAAAAATTATTTTATCCTTCATGAAATTTCTGATGTCTTTAAAACCTTCTGGGCGATTCACATCAGCTCCGTGTGCACTATGTTCTGGCTGCACCGCGGTGTCAACTTGCACCGGGAGTGTGTCAGAGGCTCCCCTCTGCATGGTGTGTTTATGTGCAGAGAAGATGGATGACAGTAGAGCTACCTCTGCTGCGCTGATGGAGGCAGCAAAGGAGCTTCAATGAAGCAATGGTTGTCCATGTGAAGCGTTTTTTTATTCTGAAGATGTGGAGCTAACAGTGTAGCCATGGCAGCCTGCTGTTGCTGAGTCAGTGTAAAGTAGAGCCTTATCCGATGTCTGATTTGGATGTAACGACCAATTCCGGTCAAGTCTAAAGCCACGTAATCTTCCCCGATTTCCAATCATGTGATTGGATCAGGACATTCCTAAGCAAAACATTCAATCTCATCCCGCAAAATCTGGAACTCAGATGTTGGTCTGTTCTTTTATGTGGAAAAAATCAGTCTAGTGTTGCTAATGACAACTAATTATTTTCACGTTGTTTAAAATGCATCATGCTAATGAGGTTACATATGGACTACAACAAAATTCCAGAGACGGAGGACAGGATGATTGGTGTGAGAGCTGATAAACATGTGGCATATAGGACTAAGCTGCATGCTTTTTCTTTTTAATCCTTTATGATAAACCCCTGGCCTGCTGCATCATCTCACACATCTCACGGCCAACATGCCCATGCACAGCTGGTATGATAATGATCAAATGAAACAGGCACATCCTCAGGCTGTAGGGTATATTTGAATCCCTCATGTTGTGAAGATATAAATATGTTTTCACAGTCACACTATGGCAACAAAGCTTGCTATAGGGGATATCAAGAAAGTTTTCTCAATGTATGTCACTGCATTTTAAGGTTGAGACTTGAAGCGAGCTCTGACAGAGAGGAAATCTCCAGAAATGAAATGGTTTTAAATCTCATGTTCTTTGCAGTAAACAAAGGGTAACTTTCTGTATATGTGTTTATATGTGAGAGAGAACAAGAAGTAGTGACAAAGATGGCTATAAAGGCTCACTGGCTCCATTCTGTAACCTTATGGGTGTTCATTTAGACAAAAACAAGATAGCCAGCAGATGCTTTACCACAGGGTTCCTCGTATGTGTGAAATCATTGTTCAAACACATATTTTACCACAAAGTCAGATAAGATATGATGTGAATTTTTTTATGTCCTAGCTCAGCTAGGGATTGTAAACACAACAAATAAATACTGGCTAGTAGTTTAAGTAAAGATGTTTCATTGTTCTGGAGGCAGACTGAAGGCACAACGACTGGCAAACTGAAATGGAGATGGGGTTAGGGATGCTGCTCAAAAGAATGAAATCAAATGCGCGTGAATGTTCCGGTGGTGGTCGGAGGGACCGTAGGCGCGAAATGGCTGCCACGCTTCTGTCAATCTGCCCCAGGGCAGCTGTGGCTACATACGTAGCTTACTATCACCAAGGATGAATGAGGAGTGAATGAATAATGGATCTACTGTGAGCGCTTTCAGTGCCTTGAAAAGCGCAATATAAATCTAATCCATCCATCCAAAAGACAAAGCCTAAGCTAAAAGAGAAGCCAAATGGGGGAAAACACCACAAACCTAATCTACAGTTCCTACAACTGAAAAAGGAAATAAGCAGCACCAATAATGTAAACTGTAACATAGAAATTGTTACAAAACAAAGCCTAGCTAACCCAACTCCTAACTAACCCAGTGTAAAACACAACATAAAAGACAACTTAAGGGGACGTAGCAACTAAAAAAAACTATTAACCAAAAGAAAATACCTGAAAGCCAAAACTAAAGAAACACAAAGCTGCCTAACCAAAACCTACAGTCGTAATTGTGTCACTACATAAAACAAAATCCAAAACCAAAGGCAACATGAACAGAACTAAAGTCACCAAAACCATGAAACAAAGAAAAAATTGTTTTAGTTTATGGATGGGGAGACAGTCCAAAAAAAGCGCCACAGAAGTTCTGCTCTGTTCTCACGAGCAGCTCCAGCTGTAACTGATAAGTCGTTAGCAGGTAGGAGGGAGGAGATGAAGCGGGTGTGGTGCCAGGCCGATCTTACAGGAGGATTAGGAAATAATCAGGTGGCTGTAACAATTACTACAATTTCCATATCATTTCTATACACTGCCAACAAGCCATTAGATTCCAGGTATCTGACATGGAAGCTATTGCTGCTAGGGATGGGCATATCGATACCTTGGAGTCGATACTTTGATACCAGCCAAACACAATATTGGAATCGATACTTTTTTGAGTATTGCAATACCACTGTACAGATACAAAACATGCAATTTGTTTCTACTTCTGAGAGTTTTAGGCAATGAAAAATGATAGCAGCCAGATTCTAGTTTCCGTATCACATGATGGTGGTAGCCTATCAGATGTTATGATGATGTTGCAAATGTTTGTGATGATGATGATGATGTTTTGTAGTCTTTCAGTGGTTTAATGCAGGTTATTGTACATTATGTTTTTGGTAAATTTGTAATATTACTATAACATTTTCTATTTTAACATTTTCCACTTACGGTAATTAATTTGATTATTTTAGTTAGTATATATTATGTTATTTGATAATTGAGAGACGTTTTCAATCTACAGTATTTTTGTTTAATTTTGTCATCACCATAATTTATTATTGTTTTAAAAGTGTTTCTTTCCAGTACTTCTGTTCTCAGGTTTTACTTATATCTAATATTGGCCTTGCATTCAAGGTATTAAAGCAAAATACCTTGTGAAATACCTGTGATTTTCTTTTAAAGGACAAAAAGTATCTTTATCGATATCGGTATCGCTGAAAAAGTGCCATAAGCTACTGGTATCGTATTGACATGAAAAATTTCGGTATCGCCCATCCCTGATTGCTGCTAATGTAAATGTACTGCTTTCCTTTTATTAAGCAGCAGTACAGTAAGAAGCTGAGATTACAGCTAGATGTCCCCACTGTTAACCGAATTATCTGTCAGTTGTACTATTTTGGTATAGCTTGTGTTTTTTGCTTGTTTGTTTTTTGGATTTATTGTTGCTGTACATCAACTGCCCCAAAAGTCATGGTACAGCAGTGGCAGACAAATTTGTCATATTGCTATACCCCATTAATTTAGGCTTAATATATTCAGATTGTTTAGTGTGTTCACTTCCTTTAAACAAACATATTCTTTTTTTAAAAAAGTTCCACTGACCTTGGTTTCCAAATAGTTTAGATTTTCACTGAGTAAGAGTGAAACTCAGCTTATTGTGGGCTCATCTAGCCGCACACTGGAGGTAAAGTTTCTGCAGTCTGGTTGTGTTACCGTCAAGCTGGGATGGAGCTGTGTTTGCTTAGGGATGATAATACATTCCTAGTGCGTGTGTGTGTGTGTGCATGTGTGTGTGTGTCTTTACTGTATGCATGTGTGTTGAAGGTAGAGGGAGACCTCTCTGTTTTGACAAATTGTGCATTGGTGTGCGTGTATGTGCTACAAGACACTGCAGTCACATGTGACTGCAGTACAGTGAAGCATCAGTGCCAGCAGCACTTCTGGTGAGGTCATCACACACATACACACACACACACACACACCTTGGCTGTCACTGTAATTAGAGTGAATGTGTGTGCTGAGTTCAGCAGATATGTTGAAGTAAAGATGATGCAAGTGAAGCTTTTTTAGCACTTGTGTGCTAGTAGACAGACCAGCTGAGATCTGGACAGATGAGACAGACAGCAGCTTCTTACCTGTAAGCTCTCAACTTGCTCGAGAAAATCTCATGTAGGACTTTAAATTTACTTAAAATGGAAAAGGAGTTCAAAAGCTATAATATCTTTTTTTAAAATGACATCAAATTTTTGTATTTGTATTTATCTTTTATCATATATTTTATATCCTAAAAAAAACTCAGGTAGCTGGTAAATCGCATGATTGTAGTGCAAATAAAAACATGAAAGAACTGTGGAGGAAATTTCATTATTAATTCCTGAAATAGTAGCTGTACTAAGTAGTTTAGCCTGAGAAAGGTTGGCACCTCCTGTGAGACACTCAATTCACTTCTCCTCTCTGAGTGATTGTTTGTCCCTCTTTACATGCAAAATACCTCTGTAACAAATACACATCTCCTGTAAGTCTATAAAAGGACAAACTCATCTTCTGTAAACTAGAGGCCTCATACTGTACTGATGCCTTATGCATCTGTGTGACGCTCTCCTTATGCACACGTTTTAATAAACCTGAATGAACTTTCTCATCTGGATCATTGTCAGAAGTTCTTATTTAATTTTTTTCCACAACAGGAGTGTGTTTGATGACTCAGAGGAGAAGCAGCACTCTCGGAGGTACCATCATTTCTTCAGTCTGCCAGTCGCAGTTACAGAGACGACATCATTAGTTCAGTGGGCATGGGATGGCAGAACTACAGAGCCTCTGGAGGATGTTGTTATATTGTTAATGTCTTTCAGGAAATACCTGAAGAAAATGTGAATCCATCTTGATTAGGATTCTGCCCCACCCCACTCTCTATATTACTACTATATTATTCTCCTGCTTTTATTGGGATGTCATAGACAGTAGGGGATCAATGATTGGTCATTGGCCACCTACTTTAACATCTTCATATTTTCTGACTGCTAGTTAGTCAAGTATATTGATTTCTTTTTCTAATCTTCATCTTAATCTTCTGCCGCTCCTATGTCCTCCTCTTCTCCTTTTCATCCCTCTGCTGTCTGCTTCCTTCTTGTTACCTGACTTCCCCGACCTTTTCCCTCTCTCTCTCGCTTCAAGTGCTTCTGTCTCTCTCTGGAGATGGGGACAGCTGTTATTGAAAACTTGTGATGCCTCTGTCTTTGGCATGAAGAGGAAGAGGAAGAGTTGGCAGATTATATGTGACATTATCAAAACAACGAGCAGCAGAAAGGACAAGGACAGGCTAAGGGCAGAGTGATCAGATCATGGGAATATAATTTAAAATGGAAAAGGATTCTTAAAATTAATACGTCTGTGATGAATCTAGGGCAGGGCCGAGCATAATGATCCAATGAGAACATTTGGTTAGAGCTAATCGCTAGATGTAAGTTTTCTTATCTCTCTAAAAAAAAGTAAAAAGTAAAATATGGTCATTTTGTTTGTTCTATACATAATGAACAAATTAAAAATGGTTAAATACACAATATTACTAATAGTAAGAGGAATACTGACCTTGTTGCAGAAACTATAAGTGACCCAGGAGATTTGTAAATGCGGCATCAGCAGATTCGCTTAGAGGTTGACTGTCATCATCTGGAAGCTGTACTCTGTGAACCAAAGTTCATCTGGGTTCACTGTTGGTGGCTGGTGTTGCCTTCACCCATGTATAGTGCTGTCCATTGTTGCAAGTAGTGCATTTTCCCGAGAACCAAACTACCCTAGAGGCACAATGCAGCAGACGATGCTGTGCTATACTCTGACCTCTTGAAAGGATATGTTTAATTTAAGGGCTACTGTATCTGCGCACTTAAAGGGGTATTCCCATAAACTGTGTTTATGGAGACATACTGTAGCCATCACTGACATGAAGTCAGAGTGGCGTTACAGTTTGATGCTTCAAAGCACCAAGGTCCAACATGTCTGGTATCCCCTTCAGCTTCATCTTCTTGTCCAAATATATTCATTTCTGGCTCCAAAAAGATAAAGGGATGGCTGAATTTTGAACTCAAAACTTAAAAGAAGCAGATCATCCTCCAATCTGTGATGTCACAATGGGGTTTTCTGGTGTTTTCCCAGTGTACTCTCTGTTCATGCCTCAGCTTGATTAACTAAAAGCCTCTGAGATCATTGCCTGCAGTCACCCTCTCATTCTTAGTCCTGCATTTCGGTCCACATCTGCCATAACTGCGTTACTTTCATGTGCATCTTGAAAATGTAAGATTTACGCAGATAAGGGTTTGGATTGGAGTTAACAAATGTCTAATGACTGAACCAGATCCAGACGGACTTTCCCTTAATTTTTGTTTTATCTTTTTTTTTTTTTTTTACGATTAAGGAAAAGGGGAAAACTAAAATTAACTTTGCATCTCCCTAAATTCTGCAGTGCAATAGCTGCTGAAGGATGATGTGACTGGCACAGTGAGAAGCCCTTCAAACTGTATCTCTTCAAAATGCACAAAGAGGGTTATTTTTGTGGCAGTTTCCCTCTTACATGTTTTGACTTGTTTCTGCTGCATGGAAGATTGAGAGAGCTTCCAGTGATGCAGAAATGAGTCAAAAATAATGCCTGGAAAAAAAAAAGAGGGTGTTTGACTTTTAGGCTCGATACTAGTTGCTGTCCTCAGAGGACTGTCTGGTTTTTGGCAATGTCTGCACGCACATACTGTGGCTCAGTCTGTGTGCAGATGTCTAGCATGGAGGCAGAGAGAAAATATTTAAATATACACTTCCCCCGGTAAGATTTTACCATATTTATTCATTTACACATGAGCATGTACGCATTTGCTTAAATCTAAGAACAGGTACAGTAATGTCCCACTGTCCTTTTCACATTAAAGAAAATTTGGTTTGGATGTTTTGCATCTAAAATAAATGGTTGATTTTTGTTGACAAACATTGACAAGGCTGACAAAATCCTCTTTGAAGAGTGTAGAATCACTGAGCATTCCCTTAACTTTGTGGACCAGTGCCATGAAATGACTAGAAATACTGTGGCTAACACTTGTATTTGAAGACCTCCAATGTTGTTAACTTTGACACAATTTAGAGAAAAGACAACATTCAGATAAGCTTGGATGGTTTTTTAAAAAAAAAAGACAGGGTTGATATTGGTCTCATTTTAACTATTCTTTATAAGTAAACAAGAATTCGAGCTGGCCTGTTATTTAATTTACAGTTGCTCCATCACTAGCAGCTAGTTGCTCAAGGCAAATGTTTGCTAAGCTAAGTGCTCAAACTTATGTTAGGCAGGGCTAGCTGCTAAAGCTAATGTTAACAGGGTTAGGTGCTCAAGTTAATGTTAGCTACCTGGACAGGCACGATTCAGGGTGACATTAATATTTTAAATATTGCTCAGTATCCAACCTCAATCTATTTCCTGGCTCTCAAATTCTGAAAGTTATTTAAGAAGCCCCAAATTGATATTTGTCGTGATGAGTCTAGCGCTTTTGTTTCCTATAGAAGTGGTTCTTTCACTTTTAGCACCACTGTAGTTTCCTAACACAGGGCAACTCCTAGCTTCATGCCAAAGTAAACATGTTCTTTGTGAACTTAGCAGGAGTTTAATCAGAGTTTTAGCAAAAAAAAAAAAAAAAAAAAACATAAGTTGCTAATAGAGTCACTACAACAAAACCAAAGTTTACCTGGTGAAGAGTTGATGAGGAGTTGAAGCAAAAAGATTTGAAGAGAAGGATTAAGCCCCATACTATTGCAACTATATTGATTTGTCCTCCTCATACGCTGTGCAAGGGATATTTGCTTTAGTCAGACAAATAATGCAACAGAAGGGCTGTCCCGATCGCATACCAGTATCAGATATCAGGCCGATGGTGGTTAAAAAAACGTCGATCGGATTGGACTGTGTCAAAATTTGCTGATCCAGGCGCGCCGATCCAGTAAATCCATTCCAGTTTTTCTTTCAAGCACTTCTTCCCGACTGGGTCTGAGTTTATTTTTGATTTTTTTATTTATTATGATGTTTGCATGTTTAAAATTAATCATACCCATTGGTGAATAATAAATGGGTGAGTTTTTCTGTTTACTATCTGTTTCTATTTACTGTTATGGACTTATTTCACTAACCTGCTAAAACGGTTTTTAGAGGTGAGCTTCCACAAAACAGACATACCTCCCAAAAACCACAAATAAAATCAATTATCAGATTAATATGCATAATATTTGGCCCAAAACACAGCTAAGTATTGATATCAGGCATCGGTAGATACTGGACCTTTGGTACAGGTATTGGTAGTGAAAAGGTGGGATCGGGACAGCCTTATGCAACAGCAAATAGTTAAAATGTTTTGGGGTTTTTTTATTTTTGGAATCAGAAACATGCTGCTTGATCCGTTTGATGCCGCATAGTACAGCAACATATCAAAGAGAGTTTACATATGTTTTGTTTCACTTTTTTGCTAAATAGTTTGGCCTGGTAGTGAATTAAAATGCTGTGTTCATCCATTTATGTATGATGATGTAAATTAATGGATTTGTGTAATGCATGTGCATAAATAAGAACGGTGTGCATGTGCAGCAGGATTGAATCATTCCTTTAACCTTGATACAGCGACGTCTTACATAATGCAGAAGGGGATCGAGCAATAAAGGGAGGGATGGAGTGAAAAGCATGACAGTGCTGAGGGGAAACAGACACAACTCTGAGGAACAGACTGGAAGCTGAACAGTGATGGACACAGAGGAGGGTCAGACAGACAGAGAGAAGAATCCTGTGCTGTTCTTTTTAGGATGACTCAGCAATTTACACGTCTGCTGCTTGTTTGTGTGCATACCATTGCTCTGAAAGAAAGAAACCACTGGCTCTCACCAACACACCCTGACTAAATCCAGTCCTGCCCAAACTCATACCTAATGCACATTTGTGAATTATTCAGATTGTATCCACCAGTACACTCATACTGGCTTCATGCTCAAAATATGTGGCCTCTTTTCTCCCGAATAAGGTTGATAGAAAACTGCTTTTCAGCATAAACCACTTCCTGTCTTCTTTTAGGTTTACAAAGATCGATCGTTTGGTTGTGTCTGATCTGATAAGTAGTGATTCATAGTATGTATTTATTCAGTCATAGGTTTGGTTTTAGACAGCAGTCTGTTCTGAACCACAATAATTCAGGACCATGGACAGGTACATTTACTGTAGCAGTGATGTAGTGATAGTCACAGGCAAAGAGAACTGAATGTCTCAAAATGCACTCACTGGCCACTTTATTAGGAAGACCTTCTGAATTGCCTTGATTCTTTGTGGCATAAATGCAACAATATGTTGGAAACAGTCTCCAGAGATTTGTCTTTTTATTGACATGATAGCATCACACAGTTGATGCAAATGTGTCGGCTGCTCATCCATGATGTGAATCTCCTGTTCCACCACATCCCAAAGCTTCTCTGTTGGATTGAGATCTGGTCACTGTGGAGGCTGCTGGAGTACAGTGCAGCTGAATTGTGAATTTCCAGGAAGAAATATATTTTCCAGCACCAGTTTGACATGATCATATGTCTGTCCCTACATGGACCTGGGATTCTCAATTCTGTTGTATTTCATACTTGTAAATATAGATCAGTCAGGTTACTCATCTTATATTTATGATGTATTGCTTCTGAAAGTGAAACATCTATATACTCAGCATAAATTTTATGTGCATCTGTAATATTGCCCCCTGATGAGTTTTCCAATTTATTATTTAGTTGATAAAATTTTCTTATTGTTCTGATAATAATTTGATTCAGGGTGATTTTTATTTCTCTGCTGCACAATGGTTGCTAATGGAGTCAGTAGAGAAAATCCTCCTCTCACTACAGTTAAGAGATCTTTTATTATGCAGCAAATAAAAGATCAAAGAAACTCCTCCTCCACCACAAACAGCACCTCTGAGAGCATTCTGTTCATTTACAGTATTTTTCAATAGTGTGAGTGTGTTAAATGTGTTCTGGTGAGTGTGCACCTCTGCAGACGGTGCAGATGCATCGACCCTCTAAGACACATCCACCAACAGAAAGTGTTGCCAAGGGAACCGCAGATGCTGTCGTTTTTCTTTTGTGTAACCATGGCGATAGCCCCTTTAGCGACGTGTTGTGTCTGCTTGCCTCATTGTCAAAAGGTCTTATACACACACACTCACTGTCTGGAGAACCTTGTTGGGGGGGGGGGGGGGGGGCAGCACCTGGTTGATGAGCTGACAGAGCAGAGAGAGACAGACAGATTTAGCTGCAGGAATTAGTCTGTCTCACTCACTGTGTAAAGAGTTTTTTAAGGAAAGCCTGCTGTGCGTGTTCCTCTAGAAAATGTGGGTCATTCAACAAGAGTAGCGTTTACACATTATATTTCTCTGAAAAATGTGCAGAATATGATAAAGCTGGAGGTATAACAGAGTGAAAGCAGGGATCTCCTGTGTGTAAACTCTGAAGTGTCAAACACTATTCAGGAAATTTGAGTAACACACAAAAAATATCATGTTGCATATAAGAGACCTGATGACAGATAATGGTTGAAAAAATACAGTTTCAGAGTGACAATGCATTTTTATCTCCTTTAGGTCCTGGAATGATGTCATCAGTGATGTCATCTGGCCCCCGCCAAGACCCACCAGGACAGCCTGCCTTCAGCTCTGACTACCTGTCTGGTGAGGGTGAAAGGAGTGTAAAACAAGCAGTGGTTATTCACCTAAATGCGGCTTTTTTTGTGTTTTCCACGTATTTGTAGTATATTTTGCAACAATCAACAATAGTTGTTCAAGCTAATCAAAGGTTGTTAGACATCCTTTCCAACCCTGTATTTAGCAGTGATGTTATGTTAAAGGTACAGTATGTAAAAAATCAAAGGTCAATGGCAGAAAAATGTGATATATAATTTAAAACTATGTTTCGATTGATGTGCAATCATTGCACTAAAATAGCTGTCGTGTTTATTTTCTTAGAATAAGTCTTTTATATCTACTTGCTGTGGGTGCACATACATGGAGGCTGCCCTATTTGTTCCACCATTTTTACTACGGTGTCCCTGGATGGACAAAGCAATGTGTATGAAGTGAGAACCCTCTGGAATTTAAAACTGCTGTACCAGCTTTCTTTAAGTAATGCTTTAAAAGACATAAAAAGTAGTTACTCAGAGTACAGTTGTAGCTACACCTGAGTAGCCTGGTACACCAGCCTGACTAACGCCATGTATAAAGCCCCGTTTCCACCAGCGGGTCTGGGTCGGGTCGGGCCGGATCGGTACTCGTTTTTTTGCGTCTCCACAGATAAAAACTGGGACGGGTACCCTTGTATCCGACCCGACCTGGCCTACTTTTTTGGCACCCTTCGGTAGGGGTACTGATCTAACCGATCCGGACCAAAGAGGCGGAGCTAACACAAAGCAATACATTGATTTGTTGAAAAATCCCACTTCCCGCGTGACCAAGCGTAAAAACAAAGCTGGAGTGACTTCTTTTTTGTTTCTGTCATGTGTGGCACGGTGTTTTGGTTAAACAGCGTTGCACAGCGATGATGTCACGCGATCACGTAGCAGCGCTGTCCAGCGCTTCCAGAGTGGGTACAGGTTGCTGTGGGGACGCAGCGTGAAATCAACACATCCGTACCAAAACTCACCCGATCCGGCCTGGCCCGACGTGACCCGACCCAGACCCGCGGGTGGAAACGGGGCTTAAGATACACGGCAAGTCAGTCTGGGCTCCCTCCATTGGAGAATGATTCCACTCCGGTAAAAAATTGACCGGAACAATCACAGCACAGCAGTAGAATTATTAACAGATGAACGTTGAACTCCTCCGACGTCTCCACCGCTGTTTCTGCTCTGTTTTGGTGCGTAACTAACAGCCTCCGGGTCATAGTCACATGACGTGCGACACAAACGCTTTCTCATATTAGTAGTTCAGCAAGAAACAATGCTGACATGTAACAGAGCATTTATGATAATGAAACCAAACATTCTATGTTAATATACACAAGAAAACTACATTAAATAGAGAGGGAAAAACAACGTTTAAACGCTGACTTCCGGCGTCGCCATAGCAACGTAGCAACAGAGTGCCGAGCTACACCTGCTACAGTCACTTCTGATTGGTTCTCTCCGGTTCACTTTCCTTCTGTTAGTCCCGCCTCTCGTCTCGCATTGGAAATCAGTCTCCAACGGAGGAAATCCAGACTGACTTGCCGTGTATCTCATACATGGCGTTAGTCAGGCTGGTGAACCAGGCTAACACCTGAGACCTCCGGATCCACTCACAGATGAAAACATCTTTATTTCTGGGAGAATTTTGGCCACTAACGACCACCGTACATTCCCAACAGTCCTTGGAATATGATGTCATTTGAAAGAAAACATCTTTTCTTTCAAATACCCATCTTTACCACTAGATGTCAGTAATTCTTACATACTGCACCTTTAAATATGTGTATGTTCATAGAAAGGTACAAGGAAAGTTTTAGTTTAAAAATATGATACGAAGAAATGGTGCCACACCCAAAATCCTGCTCTCAATCAATTCTAAGGAAGATGCTGACACCTTGAAGCACTGTTTCTCTAAAGTTGGTAAAGGAGCGCTTTGTCAAAACAATACTGATACACCCATTTATGCATCTTAATATATATGTATATATATATATATATATATATATATATATATATATATATGTTCATTTTTTATCATGGATGTGACATTGACCTTCCTAGTGCTATCCTGGTGTAACAGACTGCCTTTATAGGTTTTACTTAAAATCATATGAAGCTTCAAAAGGTCATCACTAAGGTAACTGCCTTTTTTTCTGTGAAATCACCTGCTCGGGTTGCTATAGCTCCAGTGCAGCTTAGCAAAGAAATACTGCTTAAGCAAACAGTAGTTGGTAAATATACATTTCACTTTTGTAGCAAATAATTTCTCTGACTGTATTTGCTCAGGTGTGATGATAGAGAATGGAATATGAGGCATTTTGCTTACATTTTCCACCCATTTCTTTTACTGGTACATGTTTAACAGAATGAACAGACAGAACAGGAGCAATGATTATTTTTGGAGATCTATAAAAAAGATAAAAATGTGGCCATTGTTCGTTTTAAAAAGTTATCCCTAACCCTGACTGCATACATTACTATGATTATTGTTGTAGCTCTCTTTTGTGCAAAAATGCATGAGAATTCAAACATTGCTCAGGTTTTTGCTGCATGCATACACATGCAGCTTCCTTCCCTCATTCCAACATATCAAATTCAATGCTGAACAGATTAGGTGATTGCCTACACAGACCTGCTGATTTAATTTGCACAATCTGACATTTTCTTTGCTCATTTGTTGCTATGTCCCATCCTGTTGTTCCATTTGATGCTGCTTGTCATCATTCAGCTTTATTTTCTGCCACTCCCACTCAGTTTCCTTATCTCTTTGACCCTCTGCCCTTGCAATCCCTTTACCATTTCTGCTTGTCTCTGTCTCTCAGGTCCTATGATGGGTGGGATGACAGGTCAGTGGAGCCTGAACAAGACAAAGGACAGCAGCATGCCTGACTCATTTCTAGGTCTACTTTGCTCTTTCATTTACTGTGGTGTTTTAATATTCAACTTTAAACTTAGTTTGGCATCATCACACTTCTATTCTACTCCGTATTTGGATCTAAAAATGTTGCATGCCTAAAAAAAAAAGACTATTTTTGTAAGTTAGAACCCAGCTGGATGTAAATTTTAGATATTTTAAAGCGGCACATAAGAATTGTGCGACTAAAACAACCTGGGAAGTTAATAATGAAAGCAAAACAAAAAAAAGATGTTGCAAGCTGCTGCTTTGTAGTTGTTCAGCCCTGTTTGCAATCCTCTGATGTATACTGCTCCAGACTCACGGCTGCCATATGTGCATATGTATGTGGGTCACTGCATTAGCGGCTTTATCCTCTTCCCAGAATCGCTGTTATTCAAAATACGCTCACCATTTTGTTTTCTTTGTTTTCTGCTTTCAGGGCTGATATAAGCAACGTCTTTTTGTCTGTTTTTTTTTTTCTCAACATGATATATTACAAACATCTACTGATGCCAAATCAAATATCTGATCGTGAAGCTGATGTTTACTGAATGAAACCGCGCTGCTCTTTTTCTGTTTTAATAGCTGCATTGATGTTACAGTTTTCTATTTCATCTAGTCATCTTAAACATATGAAGAGTTAACTGCTTCTGCAAATAAACTCTTCATTTACTTTTTGAATATTTTCACCAAATCACACTTACATGAAGTAGCGGGTTTTAATAATGTAAAATGGAGATAGGAGGTTTGTACCCGACAGTGAAAAAAAGCAGTTAACTCCGTTTTTCTAAATGGTGGTTAACTGTTTTTGCAAATGAACTCATAACTAAAGAAAAACCTGGATTTTAATTTTACTTTTTTTTTCTTTTTAACATTTCTGAACATTAGCAATGACAAAAAAAAACAAAAAAAAAAAACGTTTGCATGAGGGAGGCAGCAAACAAACTATAATGAATCGAAATCTTATTGGCAAATGTTAAACTGATAAATTAAAGGCTAGAAAATGCATGTCAGGACTCTGGAATACTGGAATGTAAAAGTTGAGACAGTACTGAATATTAAATTAACTTTATGAAATGTAATTTCAGGCAGTTTCAACGTGAGATTTTCATGTTTTATCTTATCAACTACATTTAATTTCATTTGCAAGCATGTTTGCATTTCTGGCCTGCAACAATGACGCTGAACGCATTTCAATGCTGCCAATATGGAATTATATTCTTTTTAAAAAAGGGGATGGAGTCTTCTACTTGTCATTAAATGCATGAGAAAATCCTTGAACTACTTAAAAATGAACACTGGAAGACACTGATGCAGTGTGCTGCACCAAAACACTAAATGGAAGACACAAAAGACATTTTGCCATGGTTTGGGATCTTTTAGAGTAGGTCATGATGCCTTCGATGCAACATATTTCCCTGGGACATCCCTGTATTCTTCTATAAGACGATGCAAAACCCCATTCTGCAAATATTACCATGGCGTGACCGAGGAAGAGGCTTTGAGAGTATTGAACTTGCCCTGTCTGCCATCATTTCCTGTCTACAATGTAGGATGTTAAAAGACTTTTGAAACCTCCCCAAAAAAGGAAGGAAGAAAGAAAAATGCAAGAACAATGACCCTGCACTGCACACTTTAAGATGTGTTTGCAGGAAGAGAGGCATGACATGACACCTGACATCAATAACTCAGTCCCAGGATGTACTTGAAGTACCGTAGCTTGGTAGCATCACAAAGTTGTTAAAGCCTCATCAATGCACGCCTGAAATGCAAAAATGCAAAGCAAAGCAAATGTCATTTTGTTTCTTTGTTTTCTAATGTGGGGTTGTAGTTCCTACTCTATAGATCTGTCAAGTGGCTCATTTCTTAGTTGTCTTCGCTAAAGCCAGCTGTGTTTTACCGTGTGTGTTTAAGTGGCTTCATTTAACAGGCAGCAGGCAGATTATTAGTGCGGTGGCTGAAACACCTCCCTTCAACTATAATCTGAAAACTGAATTCACCAGGGATGAGAGCAGGTGGTGCCCCAGCTCTTCAGATGTAAAAATAGACCACTCTTCTAGCTCTATTTTTTACATGACATGTCGAACCGTTTTGGGTTTTTTTCCCCCACAGAATGGGACATGAAGTGTCTTATATTTTTTTAATTACCTTCTGGTACTGAGCAGCAGTTTGGTTTTAAGAGTTACTATTATTATCTTTATTTTTCCTTGTTGTTCGTGTAATTCAATAGATGTTTATGGGGTAAAAATGCCAGACTGAATGCCAAATATACGTAGATATGACTAAAAAATCTGAATGTTGACATCTTACCTTAATTATTTAGATATAAAGTTTATATGGGAAGGTAGTCTGATGATAGATTGTAAATTTGGGGGGAGTGGTAGCCTGGTGGTTACAGAGGTGGGCTTGGGTCTGTTGAACCTGGGTTCAAGTCCCTGGTGTTTCAACAAAGGTGAACCACTATGTGCCCTTGAACAAGGCTGTAACCCCCCCCCCCCCAACTGCCTCCCAGGTACCAAAACATGGAACCCAGCCCTCTGCTCTAGTACATCTAGGAATGGGTGAAGTGCAGGACTGAATTTCCAAATTGGGATTAATAAAGTCAAAATTATTATTTAATCTGTATTTATTGACTTGTAATTGACTTTGATGTGTAGCTATGACATCAGGCAGTTGCCTAGTAACAGTATTGAATGTTAAGTCGTGCATATCACACAAATCCCATAAAAATGTGGATGTGATGGTGGACCCTGCTGATGCAGACACTGATGACTCAACATAAGTCCAGTGTCTCAAACGCCACAACAATAACAGACAAAAATAAACTGACGAATTCAGGGCAAGTATTTATTTACAGATTACGCTTCAGAATGTATTTTTTTACTTGATTCTAGCAAGTTGTTTTGTGTAAAAATCCCTAAATAAGGCAGTTCGATTATGATCAGGTGTTATCTGTTGCAGAGCCACCATTAATTGAAATATATACTAGGGATCAACCAATACAGATTTTTTAGGGCCGATGCCAATACAGATATTTTCTCATCAGCCTCATCCGATGGCTAATACAACCTGCCGATATTTGGGGCCAATACTGCATTTGACTCCCAAATTGATATAATGAAGGGCACAATGAAAAGTAATTTTACATCTCTTTTAATATAAAAAAAAGAACACAGCATTTAAAAAAATATATATAAGAAACAGTGCTACTAAACAAATATTAGAAATATAATATAATAGAAATATAATATATAGAAATATAATAGAAATGTTGAACTTGTAATATATATATATCTGTAAATTCTGCCGAGTGGGAGTATCGGCCAACACACTGGACATATCAGCCAATGCCAATACCAGCAAAAACCACAAATATCGGCCTAAAATATCAGCCAATGTACTGTCTATCCTTAATATATACCCTTAGATATAACTAGCCAACAAGTGGGACTATTTAGGTAAATATAGGAAGTTCGATGTTCCTCACTTTATTTATTTTTATGAAAACATATTGCTTGTGAAGACAGGAAGAAATATTTATTTTCTGTAAAGAGGCTTAGTTTTGTTGTGTTCAGCTGTCACAAAAACATTTGTCTGTTGTTGATGCATCTCTGTCTCCTGTCTCTCCATCAGGCTTCTCCCAGTCTGGGATGGGAGGGACCATGGGGTCCAGCCTGCCACCATTCCAGACCAGTATGACCTCTGCTCTTGGGCAGACTGGGATGAGTGCAGCTATGGACACCCAGAAGAGTTCAGGCCTATTCGGTGTGGAAAACAAAACCACCAGTAACATCAGTGGGAGCAGTCCATTTAAAACCAGTGATCCATTTTCTTCCAGTGGCCCCGGATTCCACTCCATGGACCACTCTGCAGGTATCAGAAAGTGGGTGGGTTGCATGTGGTACCCTATGGGAGGGAAGCATGGCAGACTGGAGTTGGAGGAATGAATAGAAAGAGGGAAAATTTGTTAGGGTCGGTTGAAATTAGTCACAGCTAGAGAGAAGTATGAAGCTGGAGCCCAGGCTTGAAATGAAAATATAAAGCCATGTCTTACATTTAGATAAAGAAAACCATGGGATGCAGGGTCTGTGGTAGAGAAGGCAGGAGGGGGAGAGAGCCTGACAATTTTCTTAACAGCAGAGGGCAGCCTTTTCTAATTGTTGTTACTGTCCCTAGTGCATCCCCAGCTCTGATTCTCTTATAACTGGCCTCATGATTTTACACTCCTTCCTTTGTCATTCTCGTTGTATACCCAGAAGCTGGATTAACAGACAGATGGGAATCAAAGTGGCAACTTTGCATATCAATATAACAGCATAAACAACATTTTCCTTCATGCCTTTATTATTTACTGCAGTCTGAAGAGAAAACAACTCCCTGTGGGAAAGTTGGTGCTCAGTGACTCGTTGCTGGGTGCCTTATCATGAATAATTAATGCTTATCATATCAGTTGCTGCTTGAGTGACTAACAGTTAAACATCAGCTAATTTTGTGGTTGCTAAGCAACAACAACAAAAAAAACATGGCTGCAGTACGTCATTTGTGCAGTTTTCATCATGTGAAGTTGGGCCTGAAGCTACATTTATGGAAACTGAAACATGCACACAGAGCTGCTTATATCTAATAGTTCAGTCAGAGTTTTACCATCTGGGTGTTAAAACGATGGGCAGTAAATAACCATGCACAACTCTGAAACCCTCTGCTGAACCTTGAAATGATTCTAGCTCTCCATTTTAGGTTGTACTTATTAAATATTTAGCCACAGTTTGATATTTTTAGCTCCTATCCCCTCTGTTTTGATGCTGGATTAAAGATGAGTCTGCTAGCTCAAAGCTAGCAGATTGCTCAGCTGGCACAAGTTGAGTGATCTAGTTCAGTCACTGCTGAAGCAGATCTGAAGATAAGCATACTACACATAATGCCAACATCTTTCTTTGAAGAACCAGAGATAACCTCAGGAAAGCGTCTGTTCGCCCAATTATTTCAGCTGTGAACGGCTGCTGCAACTGTCCTTCGTTTTACCCAATCTTTCAGAACTGAAAAATGCAGCTCTGTTCTTTTGACCCTAAAAATAACTTCCTACTGTCCATGAAATTTTCATGGAAAAGCCTGTTGTGATATAAGCTCATGCTTCTATTTTAATCCTGGCTTCACATAACATACCTGCAGATAGTCCGTTAAATCCTGTTGTATAATTTAGACAACAATCTAAACGTAAGCTTTAGATAAGCAAATCTCATTTTTCCCTCCGCAAACATCCTTTTATGCTAGCATGGTGGCGCCTCAGCCATCTAGTTATTGCTCCACACACGGGGAACAAACAAGGGCTTACATTTGGTGCTCACAGATCTCAAGTATCGGACCATTTTCATCAAATAAATTGAATTAATAAGTCAATAAATCCATTCTCAAGTCCTTCATCACAAATATAGAGCTGAGGTTGTTTGTTTTCAGATGGTTTTTAATTATGTTTATCAAGCAAATGCTTCAATTCCGCCTGTCTTCACATTTATTAGACTTAAAACATTATAAATCAAACCCTGCTACACAGTATCACAAGTTGGAAAGTAATGCTGCATTTGTTAGTTTTCAGCACACATTTTGACTTATTGATTACATTTTCCCAGAGCTGCATGTCTTCTTAACACTCACGTTAAGCTTGACATTAACACCAGAGGTGACTGTTTAGGCGTTTTCAGGTGCAACAGGGACTTGAGCTGCTCTATCTTCCTGCATTTTAAATGCAAATTCTGGTGAGGTATTTTCTAGTTTATCCATGTTTGCAGGCGGTATATAAAGTTTAGATTCGTGTTGATTTATTTCTGTCCACCTCTGCGAATCTCAGATAAAACCACAAAGTAAACCTTTAGAAATAAATATTCAGGGAATGAGTGTGTTGCTAGTTTAGAGACAGTCGTCCTCAAAATTATTCATACCCTCCTAATAAATAAGGAAAAAAAATCAGCTGTCAGTGAGATAAGTTGAAATGGAGCAAAGATAATACATAAAAAAATTTATAAAAAAAAAAAAAAACATGACATTGATTTTAAATTGTGCTTGAAAAGAAATATTTAAAACAAACAAAGCAAAAATAAAACAAGAAAACAATCAGGATGGGGCTCCTGAACTGAAGCTTTTTTGAGCAACACTTTGAGACAGTCACTGCAGTCAGTGTTTTCTGTAACGTCCAATCAGTCTTCTGCACCTGTCCACAGGTATTTGGTCCACTGTTCATGACCAAAGTACTCTAATTTATCTGGGAGAGTTTTGATTGTTTGTTTTGGGTTTTTTAAAATTATTCTTTTAAACTACAATTCATAAGCAATATTTTATTTAATTAAATTATAATTTTGTAAATTTATATTCATTATTACTTTTTTCTGTTTCTTGTTATTTGAATTATTTTTGTGCATTTAGCATTTTCTTCAATTGAGGGTATGAATAATTTTGAGAACGACTGTAGGTGATATACTGTAGATTGTTCGTCTGAATGATTTCACTGACACTTTAGAGTTAATGTCTTAAAAATGAAGAACATGCACTGTAATAGGAGCAATTTATCAGATGTTCATGCTATCAGACACTTCTGATTCAACAGATTTCTGCAGGATGCTGATAGTATTTTACCCAAACACACTATATCCCCTCATCTGTGCTTAAGGCTTACCATGGAGAGCTTTTATAGTGCACATTTTTTCTGTCTGTGAAGGTGGACGTAGTGCTATGCACGCACCCTCAAGATGATCATTTCTGTGGAGAATTCAAGCTTCCTTCTCACTCTGCGGTTTTGCATTCGCAGTTTGTTTGAAGCAACCATTGCTCCAGCATTAATGTATTTCTTGGCACTTTGCCAGAGTCCAGATTACGAAGTACTCCTATTAAATACCTTATCACATTAAATATAGATGATAATACCTCCTCTAGCTGTTTATAGCAGGGAGAGCTCTGGGCAGTGGGGAGAAAATAGCAACTTCAATCAAGTTAAAAATGCAGGGAAAGGTGCCAGATTTAAAGGGGAATGCATGGTGTTGTAGATCCATTAACATGCTGTGATGTAAGACTGACTAAACCATAAAAACTGAGAGGGAAAAGTATTTTAGAAGAGGGCCAAGAACAAATGAGTGGATCAAGATAGGTGTTAAGTTCACAGAGTATTTTCAATTCTATCTTCTTGTCTAATGATTATTTGTATCTGTTTTTCATTTTTCTGTCTCTGACTGTAATCTGATAAAGCTCTTGTCAGTAAAAGGAAAAGAAACTACAACAACTGTGATGACTTCACCCCCCCCCCCCCCCCCCCAAAAAAAAGAAAAGATAGTGGGAGCAAACGAATATGGGGATGATTTCAGTACAAGCTGAATATTTTTGTTTGTTGATGCTTGTTTGTGTCATCCTCCTGTGATTCTGTATCACATTTGTTTAGTTGACTGTGCCATCTGTGTGTGTACACATGGAAATTCATTGCTGTGGTTTTTCGGACATGCATGCATTTGATTTGATCATGCATGCTTCATCCTGTATGGTAGCTTGACTTATTTAAGTTGCTTAAAAGCTTTTTTGCTCCCAGTGTGCTTGTTTTTCATTGTTGTGTGTTCTGTTAACTTCGTGAGAGCCTGGATGACAGTGATGATGTGAAAAAGATAAAGAGAAACGCGGCTTACAATCATTGTTTAGATGGACTAAAGCGCAGTTCATTTCAGACTCCATGAAGGAATTGAAACTTAATATGATATGACCAATGGATCTTTCTGCTTTATTTCTTCTCATGTTACTTTTTTTTGTGATCATTAAAGAATAAGTGCTTGAATCTTGAATAATCATTTCCGTAAATGTGGAACTCTCTAAACCAGAGTCTCCAGTGGTCATTTAAAGTTTCTGCAGCAATGCACCAAATTCTTATATTCTGTTATTTGTAAAACAGTGTCAGATGTGTCGCAACTGTGGCACAAACAAATAATTCACACTTGTAAAGCGTCATAAAATACATAATCCAGTTGTACACACAGTAACTGGGTACATAAAATAATCCAACATAGTCTGAAGTGATGTCTTGGGAGGATATTTATCAGGCAAAGAAAAATCATTTAAATCCAAAAAAGTTGAGACTCTGTGTAAATTGTAAATAAAACTAAGGAAATGATTTGCATATATCATAAACTCAGATTTTATTCCAAGGAGAACCTAAACAACATATCAGATGTTGAAACTGAGACATTTCAGCATTTCATGGAAAATATGAGCTCATTCTGAACTTCTGCCCATCTTTACATCTCTACCTCTCTTAAATCCTCCTTTTAAACCCGGGCATGTGACTAACCTGTTGCCATATATCTCAATTTTGTTGTCAAATGCCCCTCCAGCTATTGATTTGTGCAGATTATTTTCTAGCTTTTTGTTGCCCCTTTTTCCAACCTTTTTTTTACACGTGTTGCTGCCATCAAATTCAAAATGAGCTAATATTCTCCATAAATGGTCAAATGTCTCAGTTTCAACATTTGGAATGTTGCTTGTTCTACTAAAAATGAAATCTGGATTTCTGGGATATGCAAATCACTGTATTTTGTTTTTGTTTACATTTTACACAGCCTCACAACTTTTCTGGAATGGGGTGGTATTTATAAAAGCAGGCACCATCACATACAACGCACTATCAAATGTTTAAAAGGTTGTGTAAAGAGTGAAAAGCAGTCAGACTATGGTTACTATCCCTGGGAACACCCAGGAAGCAAAGTTAACTTGATTTTTTTTTGTATGCATTTAGCCTGCATATCATACAGTTTGTCATACTGATTTGTTCTGGCAAAATGTGCCATGAGTGTCCAATGTTAACAAGTGTTGGAGTCTCATTTGTCATGCAAAAACTGTGTTACTGTAAATGTACTTTTATCATAGTATCTGCTACAGAATCAGCTTACGCTTCATGCTTTGCAACTCATATGTTTTCAGACTTGTCTTTCAAAGTATGGCATGATGCAATTCAACAAATGTCTATTTTTGAAATAAGCCCCTCAGAATCATTTAGTCCACACCAGTTTCTCTACCTCGTCCTCTATAATGAGGGACTCTCTCAAATGTCTTCTCACTTAAACATGAAAAGAGGGAAAACAGTTTCCTGTTTATCTAGTCAGACAAATTCATAAAAGCCTGCAGGCAAAGTAAAGACACCTTTATTGTAGGTTAGTCCAGCTTTGCTCAGTTATTAGCCATCTATTAGAGCACCACTGGGTTAACAAGAACTATAATATTGTTTTCAATAAGCACATTCTTACACTTATTCTCTATTGTCAAGTGCTGTGATGTCACAACCATCACTAGTTTAAACCCTCATTCGTGCATCATAAACATAGTTTACATTAAGACCTAATGTCTTTCGTGATACAAATATAAATCGACAGCTCTATCCTAATTTGAAAGTGCTGAGGGCTCTATATTGCCAGTTTTTGCACAGAGGGAAAATCAGATGTATCTTGGACAATAATGAATAATGTTTTGATCTTGTTTAATTCTGTAGAAATAATGAAAAAAAAAAGGAACAACAACCATATGACAGACGAAGCTCGAGTCTAGGTCATGCAGCTCTGCATATTACTGGTCTGCAATACTGGTATTTTAATGTTCAGTAGTACCAGGAGTAAAAGGTGTAGAAGTATTTGGACATTGTACTGGTGCTGAAGCTGTTACCTTGCTGTGTGTTGTCCAATCACAGAGCAGGGGAGCGTATTTGCTCACACATGACCACATCACACATATTGCATTAGACTGATGTACATAGAGCTGTCCACTTGTGTTCAGGACACACAGGACGCTTCAGTTGCTATGGTGATGGTTACAGTTTTGACATCATTACAAACAGAGACTGCCAGTAAGGCGGAAAACTTTTACCTGAAATAACAAACGCGTGTATAGTAACCAGAATCTGATGGCTTTTTAGCTCGTGTTTCTCTGACACAGTATGTGATTGGTTCCTCCTCTTATAAAACCCTCCCCCCCCTCGGCAGCTCCCGTCCTCTCTCCCAGCGGCTCAATGGACGACAGCAGTGCCACGTCCTCCAACTCCGAACCCCTCAGCCCCGAGAGAGAGGGGCCGGGGGGCGAGGCTAGCAAGCAGCGACGGCGGAAGAAGAAGAGGAAGGGCCGGGATGAGGTCTACAACTTCTTGGATAACCAGGAGAATAACCTCGACCAGTCGGACAAGCACGGGATGCAGGATAAAGGCGGAAGGGAGACGGAGGAGGACGGAGATGAGGAGGAGAACTGGGAGTGGGAGATCAGAGAGAGTGGAGGAGGGGGTAGGGTGAAAGGCAGGAAGACTAAGAGTCGGGCAAGACTTCCAGAGGAGTGGGGGGCACCCCAGCAGCCCATCTCTCCTACACCGGCTTCAGTTGCTCCTAAATGGGCCACAGCTGCTGACGCTGGTCCTACTGACCCTAGAGCTCCAAACTCCAGCCCCAGCCCTGCTTTCCCCTCTGCCCCTGAACAAATACCCACAAGTTTCACCAACTGTTCCCATGCTAGCCTTCTAACAGATTCGTCTCCACGTGCCTATGAACCCATGTGTGTAGATGATTACCCTGTGTCTGGTAAAGATGGGCAAAAGGCAGAGAAAGATTCGACTAGCAAACCTGAGCCTAGCATTAGCTCAGCGGGCTGCCTCAGTGCTGCCAGCAAGGGCAGTTTAACTGGAGATGCTAGCGGAAGCCTAGCACTAATGTCAGGGGATAATCTTAGCCCAGTCTCCCAGACTTTCTCTTTCCTCGATTCAGTCCTCCAGACTCCTCCGGGCTCCACCCCTGACTCGCAGTCCACCACCCCTGTCACCAACACCCCCACCATTGCCAGTGCTTCCCTGACTAAGCCCATCCTGTCAGAACCCACCATCCTTGCTTCAAAAGCTCCCTCTGTTTTTAACCCTGCAAAGAGCACTCCAGACTTTCCTCCAGCTTTCACCCCCCCATCACCCTTAGCTCCTTCAGTAACTGCAGTTGGATCAGCTCTCAATGTTGATGCTAAGCCTTTTGTCCCCTCAGCCACCCTTTCGTCCTCCACGGCTGCTAGCACAGCAGCTACAGCCTTTCCTGGAACCACCGCTCCCACATCCATTCCCACCTCAGCCACCCCTCTCAGTTCCTCCTCAGCTCCCTCTAAGAATGAAGCCACCTCCTCATCATCATCAGACACCCCCCTCAAAGGGGTAGCCACGTCACTTAGCTCAGCCACACCCACTTCTTCCATCACCCAAGCAGCCCCTCCCTCTCTCCCTGCACACTCAGAGCACCAGGAGTCCTCGTCGCCACAGCTCCCCCCACTGGAAGGTTGGTGAACTACAGGGAAGATTATAAATAACATGGGGCTGATTTGAAAAGAAGTGATTGTAAACTAGGATAGCAGGAAGTACTGTTTGTCTTCTTGTATGCATGGCTCTGCCTGTGGATTGAGCACCAGGTCTGCTTGGTGCTCCATCCTCTTTTCTCTGTGAATGTGTAACAATAACGGCCCGACAATTAAATTAAGAGCACTATGTTTTAATATTTTAATCAAACGATTTATATTCATTACAGATTTGACCCTAACTATTTGCTGATATTCTAAAAGCAACAATCTTGGCATTTACCAGAAAAATACATTCGTGTCCACATACAGTATACCACTCCTATGAGTATGGGACACAAATGTACTCCGCTGGTCGGGCCCTCTATTAACAAAGCTGCAAGGGTTAACTGTTAACATGTCTAATTTGATTTCCTCCTGCCTGCCTCTCTGTATCAGTTGTCATGATCTGAACAACTATATTACCTGTCCTGCTGCTTCTGATAGCCCTTCTGTCTGCTTGCTCCACTGTTTACTGTTTCGTCTGGTTATCAGTTGCCTGCGTAACCTCCCGCTATCTCTTTTCTGGTCTATAGCAACATACACATAACCTGGGTTCTTGCATGGCAAAACCAGTTTGCTGTTGCCTTTTCAGCTTCATTAAGTTCCCAGATGTTTTAGTTGTTAATCTGCGCAGTGATAAATGAATGTAGTAGTTGAGAGCCTAATGCTGACACGCCTGTAACCCGGAACATTGAAAAATGTGTTAAGGATTGGTTTATTCATGATATAAGTTACCCAATTTTCTTTATATTAATGGTGTTTTTTCATTTTCTCAATATACAGTATGCTTTACTTTTTTTGTGTTAGCATTTTTAGTCATGAAGATAATTTCTCCCGTAGATATTCAAATCTGTTGCCCATCCATATATCGAGGGCAATTAATACATGTTCCTCCACTTTCAGCTATACATTGTGCCGCAATTAGAGACCCTCGTGGTGTTGCAGTGGGGTATTTATCTACCAACAGCAACCACCTGACAATGTAGTTCATATTTAGGGCAAAAGAAAAACAAAACAGAAAATAACTTATCTTCCCCAAAACATGACTTACAGTAGGAATTGCTGCTCCTGCTCCTGTTTGCACTATACATTAATATTGGATCAATTCAGATTAGAATTGGCAGTCAGATCTGTTGTTTTATCCGGTTTTAAAGACTTTTTAAAGAATCCTATGCCAGCATTCGCTCCAGCTGATCTCTTTCAGAAGCTAACCAGCAGCATGAGTGTAACAGTTTAATGTTGAGATGAACTCTAACGCTTCTTCCTCTGCGCTCTGCTAGTCAACCTTGAGTTTTATGACTACATCCCGTAGCCTTCTAATAAAAATTTACTTTTCAGCGTGATTTCCTGAGCACTTCTTCACACATAAATCCTGACCCTGCTTGACTCAAAGTGAAATATGCCTTTGAATTTGATTAAAATCTTTCAGGAAGACTGACATAACAGCACTCTATCACATCAGCTGTAATAGCTACACATCTACTGTAGTGATAAATCTTTAACTTCCAGGAACTCTTAACTGCATATTTCCAGTAGCACTGTACTTTATTTCGTTTTTGTGGTAGAAGTTCTAACAATGATGCATTATTAAAGTTTATGTGTGATTGCTTTGACCTTACTGAAGTTGAATGTGAAGTGACCCAACATTATTTTTTATTCTCCTCCCCCTTTCCCTCTTCTGTTAATGCCACCAACGACGTGTCCTTGATATCAACAGGTAAGACAAGATTTCTTCTTTTCAATCTTTCATTTATAGGTGAAAAAAATTTTAATTTTCCTGTAACTGGACAGGGGGATATTTTAATATGGAAACACAGTCAATTTAACTAAATGTTTTTTTGTTTTTTTTTTTTAAAGAGTCAAAGACAAGTTAAAGAAGCTTTTTAAGAAGGCTCTGTTGTCTACTTTGAAATCATGCTGTCTAAACATGAGCTGGCATTAACATTTCACCCTAATAAGCCAACATATTTTTTCTTAGCAGATCAATAAAACGATTCTTCACTTGATTTAACTCGGGTTTGAAGTTGCTTTTTGGACAATCAGTAATGTCACATGATATCTTCCTCAAGCTTGGCCTACCTGTATCTTCTTACTCATCTATAATCATCAGGAATCTAATATTGGAAGAGTGATTTGCCATATAAATGACTTGTTCAGTAATGAATAGTTTTAGCCATAGCTCAGAGGTTCAGATGTTTAGCAGTAACTTGTTTATGTTATGCTGTAAATAAACACTACTGGTCTATATAGTGTTAATTTGTTGGCTTTTCAAGCCAGTTAGATGTTCTGGTTTTTACTCATTAATCATTTTTTAAAACTTAATTTGAAGCCACACATGCACACAGCTTATAAACTGCACAGCTCAGTATGAGGAACATAAGCAGTTTATGGTATTTATCGAGCAATGGGGCTTTTATATACTTAGCATGGGTCAGTATTATAAAATCAAATCAAACTTTATTCATAAACACGTTTCATACAGAAGTAGAGCAAAGTGTTTTACACAGTAAAAACAACAGAACAGTGTCTGAACATAAATACATACACACACAAATATATATGTACCATATATACAGTATCCAGATCCCTGTGCGAAAAACTAGTTAAAAAGTTAAAACAAGATAAGAATCAACCTAAAAACAATAAGATAAAATATTAACAAATTAGATATAAGAGTATCATTTTTTTATAGTCAATGTTTTCCCTGTTGCTGAGTTGTTTAGCATGTTGTACTCTTCATTTTTACCATGAGGGTCAGATTGTTACCCAGTCAGGAATATATAGAGTAAGGGAATATAATGGCTGATTTACAGTAAATGCTATTCAGCGTCACCTGCCACTAATTCCTGCCGACCTGTCCAAACCAGTCCCTTCAGAAAGTTACGATGCTGCAATTTTAACTATCAAAACAAACACAAAGGGGGGATACTTACAATGAAAAATGTAGCAAGTAGCAATCCCAAATTTCTCATATAACCAAGAAAACATGATTTGTTGCTTGAGTAATATGTCTTTGGTTGAATTTCTGTTAATATTTGGAATTTCAACATTGCAACTTTCTGGAGGAACTGCGTAATGATCGGTTCTCATTGTAAGTCTTGAGAAAAACTTCTACTTTTTAATTTAGCTGTCTACTTCACTTGTTCTGTTAAAGCTAATGGTTCCAGGGTGAACGTTTCTCTGTAGGCGCATCTCATTTACTGCCTGACTTGACTAGCATCTTAAACTCCTGCCTAAACTTAACAACATTTGGAATATTAAAACTTGAATGTTGAATTCTTTTTTATAATTGCCATTTATTTACTTATTTATTTACTTATTTATTTATATTGAGATAGTGATGCAGTAGAAACTGAGCATTAGTCCAATACGTTCTCCGCCATGGCTTTTCCCCAATGTATGCCCATTTTTGTGATACTCACTCTTGGCATATCCAAGCAAAACTCCTAAACACACCATGAACTTTTGATAAAAACATTGATTTTCAGTTACCGATTTTTGCAATCAACATTTCAGACAAAAGAGAAACATGGGATTGTTGACAAACCTACAAAATTACAGGCACTTTATTCAGACAGATGTGTGCTAAGTTGTGGTTAATGTTATTAAAGGATGGGTTTTAATTTTAAACATTAACATTGCTTTAACCTAAACATTTGTGAAGGCTAAACCTCACCAAATAAATTACTGAAATGAAAAATGTTTAGCTAAAAGAGGAAAAGTTAGAGGGGTTTTGCTGTAAGATCAGCCTGAGAATCAGTGAAGTGTGCCACTCCATTTTTTCTGTCTTGTCTTTTGCTTGTCTTTGTGTTTACAAAACTGAAACTGTCTTTTCTCTCACATACAATATTGTCTGCCTTTCTTTTTTCTTTTACTTTTCATAAGCACACCTTCACCTTTTTCACCATATATGCGTTGCCTATAAAATGAAAAGAAAAGCTGCTGTCATCTCTGCTGCATGGTCTTTATTTAACCACATGAACTCGGTTCTGTGTGAGAGACATGGAAGGGCAACCATCTTTTTTCAAGATCCAGTGACCTGGTTTCGTCCTTGAGAGCGAGCCAGTGAGATTGACTCTAAGTGGTTTCTATAAATTGAAATAACCGCTGAGGACCCAAGTGTGTTGCGGTTGGCAGTGTAAGGTAGCAGAAAGATAATCATGATGCAGTGTGTGTCAGTGGTTATACACAAAGGGAGGCTTGTTGTTGACTCTCAGCTCTACTCGTTGGCTCCACCAGGTGTCTGATGGAGGAACTGCAGCTGTTGCTATAAATGTGGCTGCCAGCGGCACAATAGGATTGCTGGGGTTCATTGATTTAATGGTTTCTTGGTGAACACAGTATTTACAGAATATGATAATAATATGTCCTGGTGTGGCAGGAAATTTTCACTATTCAAAACCTCTTCTTTCTGGTTATATACTGGTAAGTTTCACCTTCCAAATTATTATGATGTGCTCCTTTTCTTTGTATTCAGTTTGGATTGTTTGTGTAGAAAAGCGGTGTCAGGTAACTTTTGAGCAAAAACACCTTCATAAGTCAATAAAAACTATTACTGATATTGCTGCAGAATCCTACAAAGCATGGAGTCGTACAGCATGAAAGTAGGCTGATAAACCACCTTTGCACAGTGTTGGCAAAACTTCAAGCAGCACTTGCATGCACATTTGTAATCATACATTAAATGCCATTACGTCACTTCCTGCAGGTAACTGCACAGCGCAGCGGTACTTCGCTTTACTGCTGCTTTGTTTTGCTGCACAAAGAGGACACAGGAACGACTCTCACCTGTCCTTAGATCTCCTCAGAACCAGATAACAGCTTTTATTATAATTGTTGAATAACTTATACAACAGTCTATCTCTGATTTCACATCCAATTTGTAGCTGTTTTTGACAACACACCCCTTTCCCTCCTCTTCCTGAAGAGACCAGTTTATCCAGACTGGTCATCTCCACTGGCCTGATTAAGCAACACCGCCATCCCACATCAGCTTTGCTGAAGTTCAGAATTCAGGAAGAAGCGTTTTAACGGACACATATTTGGTCTGTAGTCCAGCACATTAAAGTAATCCTAAATATTTTCAATGAGTAACTGATTTACTCTAAACTAGCAGGAGTACCTGAGGAGCCCCCATGCTGAAGCTACCATGTCCTGTTTGGAGAATCTCTGAAAGTTCCTCATACATCAAGTCTTTCTGCCAAATCTGACTCACTGACCCATAACATACATTTTAATATTGAGACCATAAGAAGCAACCAGGCTTTTCTTTTTGGTTTTCTGAATATAATCGCAGCTAAAATGCATCTTTTATCATCTCTTATTTTCCTCGTTGAATTCTGCATGTTGGGCTTTTAAACCAAACCCAGACCACAGAAACCTAGATTAAAGTCATTGCAGCAAGAATTTGGCTGCAGGGATGGTTTGGGGAATTATTTTTGCTTCTTGTCCTCCTTTTCCACCCCATCTAATCGCCTCCCCTCCTTTCACCCCACTTTCTTTCTTAAGCTGCGCAAACAACTCTTCTCTGTGTTACCTCTCTTCCTCAATCAGTTTTACCTTTAACTGTTGCCCTTCATCATTAAGCATCTTTAGCCTTTCTGTCCCCCCCTTCTGTCTTCCTCATTCTCTCTGTGGACTTTCGTTCTCTTTGTCCTTCCCTTTTTACCCTCCTTTGCTTGCCCTACCCTCCTTCTACCCCACCTCCATCTCTTTGCCCTTTCCGTCTCCTCCACCAGTGTCACGTCTTGCCCAGACTCCCTGTGTCGCTGCTGCACTGTAACAGTCACCACATGAATGATTTGGGTTTGGATGTGAGGATGTTGGCGGTGGTGGAGAAGGGCGTTGTCAGGGAGATGTGGGTGGCGGTTGCCATGGAAACAAAGAGACTCTGAGAGTGAGGGTTGGAAGGATGGGGAATGGGTGGACTGGGTGTGATAAGCAGTGGCTCGAAAACTAAAAATAGACATTCTGTGACAAGATCCTCCCCCTCCTTCTCCCATCTCCCCCTCCCCACACTTCCACCACCATCACCCTCGCTCACTCCCTCCCTCCGCCCAGCGCCATAGGCAACCAGCTGTAGTGTCTCCTCTCTCTCTGTTTCCTCCATCTCCAGCTGATGCTCTACGATCCATGACCTTCAAAGGGAGGACCTGTTATTTTTGCTTGCAAACAAACAAGCAAAACAAAGAAAATCAATATTCTCCCCTGCTTTTTCTGACAATATGACTTTAGAATTTTATTTTTCAGCATTTGCAGTGTTTTGCAGCTTATATTTGCATTTTAACAGTCTTTATCATGTAACTTGTTGGTTGCAAAAGTTTAAGTTGAACAGAGATTTTTGCAGTTTCAGAGGCAAAGCTGTATTTAACAGCAGATTTCTAATCATTAAACTTCTCAGACATGATTCGGTCCATGCTCCATTAGCATATTGATGGAAAGAGAGATTGGAAGTGATACAGAGCTCAAATGTGAGCAAACGGCTAACATTTCTCCGTAAGCGTCTACATTCCAGTTTTGAAACATTATCTCATCTGGCTTTCTGACAGGCTTTGTTTGCAATACAAAAAAATTATATGAGAATACAAAGCAATAAAGAGAAATATGACATCATATCCATGCCCAAGCAAGCTTTGAGTAAGTTGTGGTAGTCTGAACAATGAAAAGCCACTAAGGATACACACAGTGCTGCAGAGTGCACATTAATGATTGAGCTAATGTCATCTCTCAGCCATGCTTACAGCGCTGCAACGTTCTACTGACTATAGACATGAGGGGCTTTGAGCTGCATGTAGCAGCAGCAGCTAGCACAATCGATTAGGATTTAACATATCAGGCTGGTTAGGTCTGGACTGTGGGCAGTGTATTTCTTGTGCCACCTGATCCAGTTTTTGCTTGGATCATGTGTTGGAGCTAAAGAAAAACCTCTGTTTTAGTTTTTAAAAAAAGAGAGAGAGAGAGAATAAAGGAAAAATCTTAAGTAGCAACATCATCGGCCATCTTCTGACCACATTTCATTCAAATAGATTTATGGTGTTTCAGTCAAAATCCCTGACAAACATTGTCAATACCTCCTATTTTTTATTGTCATGCAGGATTGATTTACTTTGGTCTTTTCGTGACGTTTGCCACCAGCAGATTTTTAATTTGTGCAACGCATTTTTAAAACAACAATTTTCATCTATACATTATTTATTAAATATTGATCACAGAGCAGGAGTCGTTTGCTCCTTCTTCAGATTATTGTCCGCCCTAAATTTGCAGTAATTAAAATCTGCTGTCCCTGAGTGATATCTAAATTGATCCAGGGTGTGGTTTCAGGCGCTCCTTAACTGATCAATAAGTCTCCCCGCATGAAGAGATAAAAAGAGGAAAATGACGACAGGAAAACCAACTCACTTGCATTAACTGTGGCACTACTGTGCAGGTGGTTGTAAGGGGGCTTTATCTCTCTCAGGGGAGCGTGGGAAGTTACAGGAGGAATATGGAGAAAAGTATGCAAGATAAATACTGTATATGTGGTGAAACTGACAGATGCTTTAGGCATGAATCATTTGTTGTAGTCAAACCTAGTTTGGCCATCTATTTAAAAAGGTTAAAAGTCAGAGATGCAGGCAAGCAACTGATGAGATTTATTTAAAAAATCATCTTTTTTTTTCTTTTTTTTGTGTTAAAAGTTATATTTCTTTTTTGGGTGCAGCTAAATATTTGCCTTTGAAAATGCAGCATTGACATTACATCGATGCAAATCTTGCAAAGCCAATCAATGTACACCTTTTGTTTTAAAAATTCAGCCATATGAACATTTTATAAATAGTTTTAAACTCAGTGTGACTTCCTTGGAAAGGGAAAGTATGTGAACTATTATCACAGCTGTAAGCAAACATATTGCACTTAAGCTGACAATGACAACTATTTATAATCCTTTTAGAGCGCACTCATCATTAAAATGTTGGTTTAAAAAAAAGTTGGAGTTAATAACCGGTTGAACCTACTTTGGCAGGAAAAAGCCTGCAATGAGTGCCTCCTGTAAATGTGAGTCGCAGTCTACTGTTTCATTCATCCATTAAAGACTTTCCCCTGAGCTCTTTGGCAACAGTTTTGTTCACCACTATGAACTCAGTGCACCATGATGTGTTAGAGAGGAGAGGTTAGCAGCTCCAGCTTCTAATTACTAAATATTCTCATCTAAATCTAATACATATATTGTTGTTCATGGGACAATGACTGAAACTTCATAGATCAGCAGGAGTATTAGTCAAACATCACAGCCATTGGCTTTCAGATGTGTCGATTAAAGAAAGGAAGACCCTGTGAAAATACTTTAATTTTAATGTCAACATCACACAATGTTGTTTGATTCATTATCACATCAAAATGATTGTTGTGTATGAAGAATGTGACATATTAAGGGGTAAGTCCTCTCATCTAATCAATTTTTAAATAAACATTTGTTTTTTTAATCTCATAATTCCTTTAAATGCTCACATTTGCCACCTCTGAGCCTGACCCAATGCTTGAACACTGCTTGGATTTCTTGCATAATAACCATCCTGTCCAAGTCTCTTGAAACTAAACAACAGTCTAATGTCTTCCTCTTCCTCTCCGTGGCTCACTGTTCCTCTGCGGTTACAGTAGACAAATTGTTTTTGGAGGATTATGTAATGATACTCATTCATTCTCAGTCATGCTTGACAAGCTGCTGCTCTTGTTTTTTGGCTCCGGCCTCGGGTGTGTTGGGAGGGTGAAATGGGGTTTGTGCGAGAGAGATGTCAGTGGTTTCCGTGAGGCATTGTTTTTTGTTTAAAAATGGTGTTTTAAGGGGGACAGCTGACATCCAAAGCTGGCTTTCTGATGCTGATTCCCAACAGTTTCCAAGTTATTCAGGAGATGGTAGCACGTTCAGTGGCTGTCAGCACTTTATCTTCCTGCCTCTGTCTTCTAGGAGCATTAAATGCTTTCTATTGTATTGTGATTTTAACATTTATTGAAGAGTAAAAACTTGGCGAAAACTTCAGCTTCTTTGCCACATTTTATAGGTCAAAACAGGCCTGATATTCAGATCTGCAGTCTTCAACACCTCTGAAATTGCCCGCCGGCAGCTGGCAGTGAGACATCAGCAGCAGAGATTGAAACTGAGTGTTGTAGCAGCCAATGTGCATCAGGTTTGTCCCAGTTTTTTACCCACTGTTTTTACCAGGTCATGGTGTATTGACCCTCCACTGTAAGGAATTACCAGTACAACTATTAAGATATTGCCATTGTGGACAATCAACTCATCCGGCTCTTGATATTTGTCCATCACCCAGGCTGCACAGGTGTTTACACCCGTACATGACTCCTGCATACACCACAGTGACTGACTAAACAAACAAGCACAGCTAATGTAACACAGCTGATATTACTAACTTTATGAGATCAGTGGTGCATATTATAAGATTAAAAACCCACAGAAAGGTTGCTTCTTGCTTAAAGCAACCAGAAGAATCTATAGTAGATCCTGTCAAGAGAGAATACTTAATTCCACATGGTTGCACTCCTTGAAGGCAGTTTATGATATCTGCAGAGCGCTTCATGCTCATGATACAAGTGCTGCAAGAATGTCATGTTGGAAACTTCCGTAAAATCCCAAGAAAGTAGCTGAATGTTCAATTTGCATTGCTGTAGTGTGCATCTTTGTGTAAATGTAATAGGCCCCACTCTCTCTCACACACACCCCACTCAGGTTTGCCGTTAAGACCTGAAAGTCTGTGCTTTGCAGAAAAGGGTAGATAGGACAGACACATTGTGGAGGATGAGACATTTTGTCGTCAGAAGAGTCTTAATCCATCCCGCAAAGCTTCAGTATTAATCCCAAGCAGTGTCAGGGATTACTGCACCATTCATAAAAACACACCTCCAGTTCTTTTTAGGATGGAGGCACCGTGGTTTCATAGTCATCCTTGGTTAGATAATAAATAGACTGTAAAAGGGGCATCATGGGTACACAATCTGTGAGAATGATATTGTGCTTTTACTTTACAGAAATTTGCACTTTATAAATAAATAAATAAATGACTTGCTTTACATCTACTGTGTGTGTGTTAGGGAAGGAAACTGAAAGTCAAACAAATATCAATCTTAAATGACTTTCACAACAGATTGTAAACCTTATACCTGCAGTTTCTGCTTATTTTTCCAATTGGTGCCGTAGTGAACACACAGATGCTACAATCAGTTAATCGTGGTTAATATTTACATTTTTGTAGTGGTTGGAGTCTCTACTAACATTTTAAATCTAACCCACATGGTGTTACTTTTGTTTTATGACCAAATCCATTAATTTTTTCCCCTAAACCTCCGTTGGTTATTGCTGTGACATCCCTAAATTTGCGCCTTTGTGGATTGAACACAGCAACTGCGTACTTATTTCTATTTAAAGCAACACTTCACGAGTTTCTGACCTTAAAACTTTGTGCTACTGACTCATTTTGATGGCATGCTGACATTCATTATACACATTGGAGCCATTATTGCCCCGGAAGACCCGGCGGCTGAGAAGTTGCATTTCACAACTTTGGGTTCCAGCCCTGTGAATCACATGCCAGAAACAAGATATGAACACAGTGGCCATTTTAGATTTTGCAAAGAAACACAAGAGGACCTTTTGAAAGAAGTGAAGAAAAGAAACAGAGACCATGACAAAGCAAGATATAAGACCAGAGTGCAGAGAAGAGAGGAGATGCAAGATGGTTGCCAAATTTGCCTTTATTAGGGGACGCCAATGTGCGAAAAAAAGTTCAGTAGGTTCGCTTTAAATTTCAGCATAAGTAAAGTCATCTGTGTCTGCAAAGTTCACGTTGGTTTGTTAGGGGTGGGTATCACCACATAGCTTGCGATGCGATACTATCACGATATTTTCCTATGATAACGATAATATCACAATACAGCGATTCTGCAATAATCGATATATTGCAATAAATTTAAGCCACAATGCATCACAATATGTGTCACTGAAGACATTCCGCATTTATTGACCAAAATGAATCCATTTGAAATGAATCACAAAATATTGTCGATCAGTTGCACATAACTGACAGCAATTCATGAGAAATTAGTAAAACAGTAAAACAAAGTGCACAGTGGCTCTTCTTAAAGGTGTCATAACCTGCCATTTTATATGCACAATCCTTCTTAAACTATCTTCAAATGAATTTTTAATTATAGTTGGGTGGGAGGAAAATTTAATGAGCTCATTTTGACCTCTTTTATCCCCAACTTTTTTTTGTCGCATGAACACGCACGAGAATTAGACCTGTCTGTAAGCGCGTTCACGATGCAAGCGTCAAAGCAAAAACAAAGTTTTATCAGGACAGACCAAGTGAAGGAAGTTATGTCCCAACAGAGAAAAACGTGATAAAAACGTAACAGTGTGGTTGATAGAGAGAATCCGCAGAGTAAAAGGTATTAACTCTGATGAATATAAGGAGTGGACGTCTGACGTGAAGTTACTCAAACAGTAACAACTGCGTTAGCTTTTGTGGCTACGTTAGCAGCTTATCACCGTTCATAAACCATTGTTTACTGGCATCTTGCACAAAAGATAATAAGTTACACAAGCACGAACACTTACCGACTGCACATTCTCACTGAATAAATGTAATCCACTGGTCCTTGATTTATGAGTCCACTGTTAAAGCACTGAAAACTGCTGAATTTCTGCCGAAGCAGCTCAGGCAGATTTTTTTTGCCCTCATCGTCATCATCCTCCTCTCTGACAAAGCTGGTCATTAATCGCCACTCTGCAGCAGGTAATCAGCTGATTTCAGGTGGTGCTAAAGAGACTAGCTTAGCAGTTCGCAGCCTCTGTGGATCACGTCATTCCCAGAGGAAAAACAAAATCGCGTACTGTGGAGAGCGAGCTCTTGTGGCAGATTCTGGTGTGAAGAGGGAGCCCACACTCAAAGACGAAGCCACTTTCACTCTGGCACGTTTTTTTACTTTCTGGCACTTTTTAGCTAAGGTCCTATTCCAATACACGTTTTAAAATGAAAAAGTGGGATTTTCGGGTGATGACTCCTTTAAAGGGCTGTGTACAAACAGATACACTATTAGTGCATATGAAAAATAAACACGTCAGTCAGTGCATTATAATCTCAAACAAGTGAGCGGTCTATGAAAACCTGGTCACACATTTTGACTTGTATTTTCCACTGTGTATAAAGTTTAACCTGAACCTTCAGACTGCACATAGATATCAGTGCTGACACAGGGACTTTTCCTTATGCTGGGACGCTGTAAATAGAACAACAATATTTCATGAGATTTTGTATTACAACAATAAAATCCTGCGAGATTTCATTAGTAAAAAATATCAATATCAGCATTTTTTAATGTTGATATGATATCGCAAACTAAAGTATCATAATATCTCAGTGTATAGATATTTTGTACACACACACACACATATATATATATATATATATATATATATATATATATATATATATATATATATATACGCGAATATTTTAACTTGTTCCTGGTTTGAAGAAATAAAGATTACCCCCTGTTTGCTTGTGTATACACTGAAATAATTCTGCTATTTGAAATGAAGAATGTTATCTTTTGGTTATTGTGGCCCATCATGGTCTGAAACAAGAAGTTCAATCAGAGTCAGGATGATTACAGTCTTCAGCTCTGTCTCGCTAATCTCTCCTAGTGCCTTTCACTATGTATCAACATGTGAAAGTAGCTGTCAGATAGCAGCTGAGCAACTGTGACAGCCACTGATCTGTTACCGTGCGTGTGCGTTTACCATTGTTGATGTGTGTGCACAAGCTTGTGTTTTCCATGTGTGTTTGCCAATGCACGTTTGTCACTAGGGGCTAGATGCTGAAATTTTGCTCCAGCGAATGAGGGAATATTCCGTGCTGTCATGTGACCGTGTGATGTCAGAGAGAGAGAGAGAAAGAGAGAGCAAGGTGCAATTTAGCCCCACAGCTGATCCGTGCAGCACTCAGAGAGAGGCTGAGACGACCAGACACACACACATACACACACATGCTGTAAGCACACATGCACTTTATGCAGGCACATGCGCCTTACACACAGACAACTGCAAAGCATCACTTTCAAAAAGGAAAAGAATCATTGCCTCCTCTTCTTCTTAAGCACACAAGACTTTGGACGCTGAGGACATATCTGCCTCCTGGACAAGAGTAAAAGGACACTTACTGGAGACAGAAAAAAAACAGAGACAAGAAAGAAAAACTGTGGATAGAGAAAGAGGAAGCAAAAGGGATAACAGTAAATAAGAAGGAAAAGAAGAGGCTGACAAGAGACCAAGCCAGGAAAAGATCAATACAAGAGAACTGACAACAGTGCACGAGAATGTCCTTCCTTTCTGGCTCACCCTGGCAGCAGCCTGGCATCATTAGTGGAAACAGTGGGTATGGACAACCGTCCACTGGACATCAGCAGCCACAGCATCAACAACAGCAACACAAATCTTCCACTTCTCTCCCTGGTGCCAGCATCCCTGCGGTCCTGGCCCCCTCCTCTCTGTCGCCCTCCAGTCCAGCCTCTGCCCGACATAGTGACTGGCACTGCCAAGGCCAGATGGCACCAGGGGGGGCGGCTGTTGCAGCACAGACAGGGTCCAGAATAACTTTGATGGAAGATGAGGTGAAATTAGGGCAAGGCAGGAGTGATGGGACATCATCTGGGGCAATGGCTGAAGCGCCTGGAAAGCAGAGCTTTAATATGCCGATGCTGAAGATAGAGGATCAGGGGTCCAATGGTGGGAGGCCAAAGGAAGATGAACATAGGTTTGGGGGGCCTGGGGGCACATTAGGGAGTGCTGGACAAAGCCCCAGCAGCCCCTTGTCCCACTCTTTGCCTTCCTCTTCATTAACTTCCCCTTCTCTTTCACCTGGTGGATTATTTCCTAATTCAGTCCTCGAACCTAAATCTACGTTCAGCCCCATCCTCGGACGAAGTGATCTACAGCAAAACAATACAGGCAGCAAAGATGGATATCACATTCAGGGAACTCATGTGACTGTCCAAGAACAGGACTTACTTTCTGCTCCAAAGCTTGCCTCAAACACACTGAGCACTTCCCTCACTGGAAGTACCACTTCAAGTCCAGGTCATGAAGAAAATGAGAAGGTAACATCTGGGAGCCCACTGGGAAATAAGAAAGAAGATTCCATTGAAATTAAATCTGGAAATCCAATTCCCAAGCCATACTTAGGAAAGCAAGTACTTGATGCACCTTCTCTCCCTGCTTCCAATCTAATGGGGAGTAAAGCTGGCGGCACTGTACCTGCAACCTCTCCTAGCAGAGCTGTAATAGGTCCCGCAGCGAGTGGCGCTGAGGAGAACGGGTTTGAGAGACAAAACTTAAGCCATACTGAAAAAGGGAGAGCAGCATTGTTCGGCGTACCAAGCAGTGGTGTAACAGGAAGTGGAGTTGCTACTCCCAACATGTCGCAGAATTTAAATCGCAGTGAGGATGGGAGAATGGGATCGTGCACTACGTTAAACAGAGACACAAAAACAACCAGTGGCAGTGAACTGCCTCAGCGGACTGCGGTAAGACGTGCAATGTCTGACTGTTCACATCTATCTGTTCCCATGGTGATGGCCGGAGTATACCCCACTAGTATGGGAGGGACGCAAGCGATGGTGCCCAACGTGCCCAATTTTGCCCTGATGGGAGCAGCTTGCCCACCCAGGGCGCCTTACCCACACGTAGCTGTCCGACGCTCGCTTACAGTCTCAGACGGCACGGAAGCTGCTGCAGCAATGGCAACAATGTTTTCATCCCCGTTAATGGCGTCACCCGTGCTACCATCATCTCCACCCCCTAAGAGGCATCATGAAAGTTGCGAGACCAATTTTTTACTCCCCGTTCCACCACCTGTAGGAATCTCGGTTAACAGCGCAAAAGATAGTGCACTAAACACAACGGGTAAGATTTTTATTTTATGTGTGAATGGCTGTTGATACAAATCAGAAATTAGACAGATTGTCACATATACAGCCTAAATGCCTCCCAGCCTGGTCCCAGCAGACGTCTGATTTGATTTTGCTCTCATGAAAGTCATGTAATGCATTAACTGGTTTCACTGGCTGTTTCCAGGACATGTTGTTGTAGGTTTCAAAATGGGGATGCTACCTGTCTAAATGGCTTACTAATTGCTTCACTGCATCCACAAAGATCTATGATCATTGCAGTTGCATAAGTTCAATGACCTATAAAAACAAACAGAAAAAAAACATTATCTGGTCCCAGCAGACAGCAACTACCACCACCTTCCTGTGCAATGAAACCCATTAGTTGCATGGTAATGGGGAACCTGGAGGCTAAGTTATCAGTTATTATTGTTTTTCTGTGGTATCTATTAAAGGCTCATAATTGTGATGTTTTTTGTTTTGTTTTTTTGGTTTTTTTTAGCTGGGATCTCTTAGTTAAATAGTGACCACTATGGCTTTCTATTTTGTCTCTGTTCAGTCATGTATTAAATTTCTGCTTCATGGTAAAAACCTGATCAAACTAAAGAATTGAAGTGATATAAGGATTTACCTCCTCTCATGGAGCTGGGCCGTCATTTTCCTAAATGCTTATGTAGCAAGTGAATGCCATCATTATACAGTTAAGCTCATGAGTGCTTGCGTTTCTTTTCTGGTCTTTTCTCCCATTGCACTCCACCTGAGCACACATTATTACTGCTCAGTTGCATTTTGCTAAATATAGGTTGGCTGTATCTTCATTTACAGCGTTGGTTGAAAAAAAGTGTTGTATTTTAAATTCTTGTTTGAAGACGGATGTAACACTTTAAGTCTTGATAGCATACATTTTGTATATAATGCACATTTAGTTGCATTTGGCTTGGTCTGCAGCTGTTAAGCTTGCATACATTAGTGGAACTGCCAGAGTAATCACTGCATTTAACACTGCTGTGCAATCTACATGAGCGGCTTACTGTCAAACCAAAATGTGCTTTGATGATGGTTTGAGTTTGAAATACAGATTTAGGGGTTTTTCCTAATTTTAGTCATGTTTTAGCTATTGTTGTCGTTCATTTCTGTTATCTAACAAAAATGATTTATGTCCTGCTGCTGTGCTCAACCAAGAAGAACAGCTTTTTTTTTTTTTACATGTTGTCCATACTGTTTATCACTGGGCTTTCAGAACCATGACTTGGATGAATTAGAATCGGTAGAATTGCACAGGTTTTTTTGCTTTGCAACACTGAGATGATTCATTTTCTTTATATCTAATCAAGGACTTGTGTAATAGATGCTCTACCTTTGCCACTGATAACCAATTTGCACTTTAAAAAAAAAATGTTGTTTAATTTCTAAGGTCATTTTTGTCAAAATAAACAAGACAGGCAGAGAGACAAACCAATAAGAGTTGACCAGGGAAATGTGGTTTCAAAACATTCAACATCATAGATTGGTAAAGGTTTCGGGCAAAATGATGGTTTCCTCCTGGAGCTAACATCTGAACGTGTTTTTGGCTCTGGCTAATCTGTCTTCAATATTTTAACAAATGAGTTTTGGTAAACAAGTCTTCAATTCCCCTATCTTCAAAGTTACAGTGATTACTATTTCCTTTTCTAATGGGATTTTAGCTAATTAAATCAAAAAGGAAATTGGTTCTGCAGGGCTTAATGTCATCACTGTATTTAATTTCTCTGGGTGAATGTTATTACATTGCATTTGATTCTCCTGTTTTATGATTGTTGGGACAAATTTAAAGGTGTTCATCTCAAGTTAAGGATGGGTCCATGCAACAGTGTGGGAGGCGGGCGTGTACATTTCTGACTGTTGTCCATCCACCCAGAAGCGTGTTCTGTTTTTCAGCCTGCAGTCGACAGGAAAGCTGGGACATTGATTAGACATTGACTCTGACTGTACTCATTCAAATATAGAGCAGCTATTTCTAGCCACTTGTCTGTGTGTGCATGAATTCACACTGTTACATGTGTGTGCGTGTGTAGGTGAAGAGCTTCCACTGACGTGAGTCGTACAGATTTTAAAGACGCCCGCCTACAGAGATACACTCACGGCAGACAGCATGTCTGCTTGCAAAGACGTCCTTTCATCCAACAATGAAACAGACCAACAGCTATAAGTTACGTACATATATACACATGTACGGATGCAACAGGAAGTACGCAGCTGTGAGAAGAGTAGCAGACATTTGTGAGCAGGATCATCAGACTGTGATGCTGCTTGCCCAACTGATTTTAAAGGCTTTGCAGTCCTTATTTTTTGTCATTTGTAAGTTATCGATCTATGACATCTTTAACAAACAGTAAGCTGAAGGCACTGAGTTTTAGCGTGTATCCTGGAGGTAGCTCGTTAACATGCAGAAGGAAGGTGAACAGCATTAGGTATATGCGCGAAAAAGGAGGTCAACATGTGTGGGAGGGGCTCACAATGTTTAAACCATAACTTAAATTCAGTAATGTGGAAAAAAAACGGATTTTAAAGCTTGATTAGCTGGCATAGATACAATCTTATCAAATTGTTTGTTCACTGTCATGAAAAAAAGATCTGGCTGCTGATGATCAGATGTGAATGACCAAGTTGTGTAAGGCTGTAAGTGCAGCACGGCTCTGTAATTATGGGTGCAAGACATGAACTCTGACTTTATTTTGTGAACTCAGTGTTTCTGAGTCAAAACTAAAAAGTACTTATGACTTCATGCAGAGCAGCAGTGGAAAATATGAGTGTGTTGTGCAATTCAGTACTATGATTGTAAAGTGCAGAGTAAAGAGTGAAGACGCGGCCAGCTGTATACAGTAGTTAACGGAAGTTGACAGCCATGCTTGATGGTGGCACTTCAGTATATTACATGTAAATAGCAACTTACTTACCTCCTGATACTCCCCTTATAATTTGGAGTGATGGTTTCAAGCGCATTCACGCAAGCATTGTTTGGTCCACCTCCAGGGGTAATACACGTCCGTTTGGAGTCATGTGAACGAGCAACTCAGGTGAAACTTTGCTTCAAATTCCAAACAGCCATCATACTTTTCAGATTTTTAACTAAAACTGGTCTTGAGGAACTCTGAACACAAGCTGCTTTTGGTTGCTGTCCTGTTCAAAGTGCAGCTGTCATGTAAACAATGGCTCCACCAGGTAGCTACTGTATGGGGATGGGCTGCCCCCTGCAGTGCCTGGTAAAAATGGTTAGAGGCGGCTGGTTCTTTCTGTGAACAAAAAAGTGGCATTTAAGTATTGATACCCATGCTAATCTAAATCCAACTCGATACTATTCTTGATTAGTACCTGATAGGGGTGTAACAGTACGCCACAATCCCGGTTCGGTACATACCTTGACTTTAGTAAACAGGATCAGCTTGGAAGCTGGGGTTGGCGATCCTGGAAAAATGGTTCCAGCAGTTTGCTCTAGACAGAAGCTGGGCTGCACTCTTTTTTGTTTATAAAGGAAGCATGTATGGCTACAGTGCAATGCAGTTACTATTACGAATTTGGTCTGTTCCGTTCTGAATGTTACGTACCATAAAACTGAAAATAAATACGTACATGTGCTATTACACCCCTAGTATCTGAGAATCCATTTTTCTCTATAACACTACCTCTTAAGCAGCTATTTTTTTCACGCAACATTAATTTTGCAATGCAGCTAAACAAGAGTCTTTAAAAACATCATTAAAGTCCAACATTTTTCTGTTGAATAATATTACAAAAAGTTTTCCAGATAAAAGCAAAGTACAGTTCGGGGATGATAAGCTTGTTTGTTGCTTGCGAGTTGAACATGTTTAATTTGTCCATTGTATATTTTAGAAAGAGCTGCTGTCAAAAATGCTGAAAGAGTTCTTCTTGTTATATAAACAACAAGGACAAGCACACTGTATTTCCACTGGTTTCTTTAAAGGAAAAAGCAACCCTCTGTTTTGATGTTTGAATACTAATACAGATGAGTCAAGACACTCTAGTTTAAAGCTGTTTACTATGGGCAACTCATGCATGCAAAGACAGTTTGATTCCAGTCCAGAAATGATGCTGAGCTCTCCATTACTGCAGCTCTGGGCATGTCCACTGACTGTAGGTACTCCTATAGACAAATACCCCTAATGGTATAGTAAACACTGGATTGTATTTATGTTACTATCAAGCTTGACATGGCATGGCAGGTAACATTGGTTACACTAGTGGTTCCCAACCTGGGGTCCCTTGAGGATCTCAGGAGGTCTCCAAGGCTTTGACCACCCAGAGCCAGTGTGGTTAAGTTTAAAGCCACGTCCACGCAGAGATAAATTGAGGCGTATCTGCTTCAGTAATTTATAATTTTTTTTCTCATTTCATTCACTTTAAAACAGCATTTGGGAACCAAAGCGAATAAATGGGGGTCATCAGAACCTGCCGCACAACAGTATTTTAAAATGTCTATACTTATTTAGAAATAAAAAGCTACTTAGTCCACAACTGGAGCATCCAAGTAGTTCTGGTCTATGTACTGTGGTTTAGTAAGGTCAGTGAGCTGGTGGAGCTACAGTAGTAGAGTAGTTTGTGTCTATCCTGGTAACTTTAAAGTTACTTGTCAATAGTTACATTAACTTTGGTTTTGTCAAAAGACAACAAAGGTCTCAACCAGAATGCATAGCACCAAGCATGGTTTTATTTTGGAGCGGATGGGTGGGGATCAACGGCTTTGTGGTGGTTGCATGAAATGGGTCTTCAAGGAAAATAGGTTGGGAACCACCTTATTAGTTAACATTAATGGCCTAAGAGACAAGGGGCTGCAGTTTTGCTGAGAGTTAATGACTAACTTGGCAGATATTGTTAATGTAACGTTATTTGCGCTTATCAGGAAAACCTTGTGACCGGAAAATAAAAGCATGAACAAAAAATTACAGACCACGTCATCCTGCAGCCGTAAGATCAGAGATAACAAAACCATGTCTGACAAAAATAGGAAGCTGACAAGAGTTTGAAGCTGTTTATTGACCACATTATTATTGGGAGATTTGTGTTTTATCCAAGTGTTTGTCAGTTACTAAAAGTGGTTTCTGTAAGATGAAGCATAGTTTACATTAATGCAGATGCCTAATTAATTTTGATGTTGCCAAATGAGATACCCTTATCAGAAACTGTTGGCCAGCCACTGTGTAATGTCATCAGTCCAGCTATCTATGCCGCTGTCCATGTCGGCAGATACAAGTTAATTAGGACTCACCACTGCAGAAATGGGGGTACCGGTAGATGCAACACACAAACCTACTATCTACATCATCTACATCCATATCTACTTCAGTTTGCTCTGTAAATGTGCTGCTTCGAACCTCGATGGTACATTGCTGGCTCCGATGTGTGTTCAGATTAATTCTTCAAAAAAATTATCCCAGTGTTTCACACACTCATTATTTTGCTGCAGTTTAAACAGTTGTAATAGTTCTACAGTGTCTGGCATCCAGAGATGACACATTTCCATGATTAAGGTGAAGCAGTTGGCTAGCTATTTGCTAATTCAAGGCATGTAGTAGGTTTATTTATGACTTTCGAGTTTTCAGGGTATGGTTTTGCTTGCAATCCCCCTTGCATCATGGAGTTGTGATTTTAGACCTCTCCATTAAAATCCTGAGCAGGAAAAAGATGAAAAACACAACCAAACAATGTAGCAAAAACACAGTTCTCAGATTTGTAACACACCTGTTGTAAACTGTCTAACACAAGTTGCTTCCCTGCATATCTGGGAATTTACTCGGATTTTAGGATTATAAGTTAAAGGAAAGCTTTTTAAGACTTAATCTTTCTCTTAAAGCTCAAGCTTGATAGCTGTCTGTTAGGCGCTAAAGCAGTCAATATTTTAAAACCAATTTATTGTATGAATGTGAAATAGAATAGAGGAAAAGTCTGTGTGTTTCTGTTCGCCTACAGAAGAATATGATCCCACCAGCTCCATGTCTGGGTCTGTTAGTCATGCACTGAGTAACATGGAAGTCAACCCTCTGTTTCCTCCTCTCTCTGCCACGGAAGGACACACCACCACATGCAGCTGGTTGCCAGCAGCTGTGTATTGTAGCATGGGATTAGACAGATTATGTGTTGTGTGCCTGCAGTTTCGTGTTGAATACTGATAATGCACAAGTCATGAAACGATAAAAACTTGCATTGCGTGACTCAGTACTACCTCCAGTTAATTTGGAAGGACACAACGTATTTTATTTACTGATTGTACTTTACTTTATATTTATGTATTTCATCTCTTTTAGACTATTTTGGCTTTTTTTTTTTTTTGTTACCATGTACAGCACTTTGGTCAGAACTTTAGCAGTTTTAAAAGTGCTTTAGAAATAAAGTGGTATGGTATGGTATGGTGTGGTGTGGTGTGGTGTGGTGTGGTGTGGTATGGTATGGTATGGTATGGTATGGTATGGTATGGTATGGTATGGTATGGTATGGTATGGTATGGTGTGGTATGGTATGGTATGGTGTGGGTATGGTATGGTATGGTATGGTATGGTATGGTATGGTATGGTATGGTATGGTATGGTATGGTATGGTATGGTATGGTATGGTATGGTATGGTATGGTATGGTATGGTGTGGTGTGGTGTGGTGTGGTGTGGTGTGGTATGGTATGGTATGGTATGGTATGGTATGGTATGGTATGGTATGGTGTGGTATGGTATGGTATGGTATGGTATGGTGTGGTATGGTATGGTATGGTATGGTATGGTATGGTATGGTATGGTATGGTATGGTACAGCCCCATTTCCACCAGCGGGTCTGGGTCGGGACAGTTGGTTGGGGTATGGTTTGGTTAATCCTGATCTCTGTAGCATTTCCACCACCAACTGTACCTCTACCCAGTAGGAGATGTATCGGCTGGAAGGGGATTGCTGCATCCACTTTGTATTAGCGTGATGTCATAGCAGCAACAAAGAAGAACATGACACAGAAATGAAGAGTGAGAATGGCTGAGATCCAGCAGTTTGTATTACTTCACCTTGTCATCTTGATTAAAATAAATAAATGAATAACATATATTAAAACATGGTGCTGTTACTGCTTTGTTCTTGGTGCAGAGTTGCATAGGAAGTGATGACTTTTTTAACCAGTCAGTGGATTGTAGCGTGTCAAGTTCCTCCTTTTTGGATCGGATCAACAAGATTTGGACCCGAGCTGAAGGGTCCCATGAGAGTTGGCTTGGTTGAGTTGGATTTAAGGATACCCTTCCCAGTTTTGGCTAAAACAAACACAAAAAATGTAGACTGTCCCTTTTCCGACCCATCCCAAACCTCTGGACGAAACAGGGCTTGGTAAGGCCGCTCACGTGTTTGGATTCATTTTTTGTGCACATGTTGAAATTACCCAGGCTGGATATTCTTTTATGTGGTATGCCTTTTAAAGCCCTTATTCTATGACCTATTTGCAACTTCATGCATTAGAATAGTTTTTTATTTTAGTATCAGACAGAAATGTATCTCTCTTTCCTTTCCAGTACTTAAAACACAATTCCTTTTGAGCTAAACAGTCATTTCAGTGTTGTTGGTTTTTGTTTGTTTTTATTAGAATTTCGATCTCTGGCCATCCTTTCTGTAGATTATGCTAACATTTTACTCAACAGTGGCTAAGGGCTGGTAACATGGCAAGTCATATAAAAGTCTGAATGGACAAGAAACATGAGCAAGCTTATTGTCAGACAAAAGAATCAAAATAATCCCATCTATCTTCATCTCTCCCTTAGTATACCCTCTCTGTCTTCTACAGCTGTTGGTATCTAGCAAAACAAAGTTAATCCACCACTCAGAATGTGTGATTCAGTTGATGTGTTGTAGTAGATGTAGTTGGCAGTTTTTAAGAAGAAATCCTGTGCTTACGTGTATGTTCCAGTTTTCTCTGTCACTCAGATCCAGTCAAACATAATTACAGAAATGGAATGCTAACGTTTTTACTGCCTGAAATGTAATTGTTTCTGATAGTCAACACAATGATTACTCTGCAACTAATTGATTTCACGGATTCAGACAGAGGGGGTGGGTCAGAATTGGTTGTGGAATGCATATTTATTAAATTATTCTCTCTGAGGGAAAAAAGCAGAAACACTGTTTTTGTGTGTTTGCTTTATAAAGTTGCTCTCCCTGAAGCTGCAAAAATCGTCTGGCCTGATCCATTCTGCTATCAGAACTGCTTTGTAGTTCCTTCTCTGCATATAAATGAAAAAACATTATAAGTATGCATATTTCCCTCTGTTGCACATCAAAATTGCACCACCAAAACACTGCAGGAGATCTTAAGCATTAAAATTCATTAAGTTAGTAGGTGAGAGGCTTTAAGAAGCAGCTGCAGCAAGTTATGAATCTGTATTAACATAATCTCACCATCGCAGGGCAGACTCTGTTACAGCAAGTAGATAAACAAAGTCCACATGAGGGTGACTGCTGCTGAGCATGCGGTGGTCTTTTCTGTTGATTTTCTTGTGTCATGTGAGCTGCTCAAATGCAAATCATTCCTGTTCAGATTAGACACAACCTGTGTTGGATCTGTTCTGGTTTGTTCTCTAGCCTGAGCTACTTTGCAGCCATCGCCTGAAATGGTAAATGGCAGCTAAAGCCCCCTTCTGTGACGTGTGTTTGCTTGATTGTCAGTGAAATCCCAACAAATCTCAGCATCAAGCAGTTATCACACAGAAAGCCCAGCACAGGCATATGAGGGGACACAGCGTACAGTGGTAAAGCCTGTCCAGTGTCATGGTTATGTAATAGATGTCTTAGTTGCAACAAAGAGCCCCTGTCTCTTTCTGCCCCCCCCCCCCCCCACACACACACACACACACACACACACACACACACTTCCTACCCCTTCAGCCAGCCAGCTGTCCGTCCTTAACTATCAACCTCAACAGCCCTGTGAGCACCCCTATCCTTGTGTTTCCCTGTGTCCTCTTTTACTTTATCCTCTCATTTCTGTCTTTACTTATCCCATGAGTCAGTTATTAGCAACACTGATGCTGCTGCTCAGTTTGATCCAGAGCATCCCCTGTGGAGGGTGAAGGTCCGTTGAAGGGTTTTTCCATAATCCTTGTACAGACATAGGAGCTAAAATCCAAAGATGCAGGCTTTAACAAAAGTCGGGTTGTAATGAATGTGCACAAATTTGTAAACCCATCGAAACATCCTGTGTCTTACTGTTTAGTTCCTGTCCCAAGACTAATCCAGTTGGACCTGGAATGTGTGGATTTGCAAAGCATGTGACGTATTTGACTTGCCCAGGTCTTCTTTACTGTAGCACACAAAAAAAGCCATTAAACATAAACTAAAAGCTACAATAGTTGCTACAGATAACAAAAAAATGTGAACAAATAGCACAACCCTTATGACCCAAGTTCCTCATTTCATTCATCAGCAGCACCATCTTACAATCCTCCATTTACACTCAGATCACAGGACACAGGCCACATCCTGAGGATTAATAAGCTCTCCGCTGGTGGCAGAGCCCTCTCGATCTGAGCTCCACTATTATGGAATAATTTATGATGCTCAGAAAGTCAAACACCTTTGAATCAAGAACGACAACTGATCTATATATTTTCACTGGCTTGCTGTGATTGTGAAACCTGTGCCTTTCAATGAGAATATAACTTTAAAAAAACATAGAAATGCATGAAAAAATACAGCTTTAGTGCATCATAGTGCATATTTGTGCTCAAACTCTGATTTAAGACAATATACTGTAAAAGAAATGGAAAATGAGTCATACATTTCACAGAAGTGGTCTAACACAGTGTAAATAAATCACTGTGTTAACCATCTCCACTGAAGTTAAAGATGACCCTGCCGACATGCATTTTGAGGTTAGTGTCACCATTGTGAGCTCTTACATAAGGCGGTGCAATAGAATAAATGGGTGGCCTGTTTACCAACCAGACCCAGAGTCATCTGCAGCCACGACCTACATAGAGTCTTCCACTTGGATGTTCAAATCTATAAATAACAGAGGTGGCAAGCGAATTGATGTGATGGATTTTTTCGGTAATCTTACTCATTAATTGCCTGCACTATGGCTCATATGTTAGGCGTCTGACTTTACATGATTACTCTTATGCTAGTCTGTCATATATTGAGCTTTTTCCACTGCCCGTTTTCGTAACCCTTCCACTCGGCACAGCACGCTTTATTTGTTTTTCCTCTGGGAAAACCCGTTACGAGCCGTTACGATTTTTCGCACCCATTTCAGAGCTAGCTGTAACCGTGCTGAACCTACACAAAACGTGAAGTACCTGATGGCTCTCCACTGATTGGTGAAAGGAAGTTGTCGTCATACACGTCATACGTGTTTCGCCTCGCCTCTTCTAAAAATATCTGGCTCTGTTTTCGGTGACTACAAGCCACAGAGAAAACAACAACAGCAGTAACACCTTAACATCGTTCAATGCCTCCATTGTTGTTTTTACTTTACTGCCCACCGCGTGGTACAGCAGTGATGTCACGGCAGTCTCGACCGCGTCTACTCCGCCCACTTCCAGGTGGTAGACTACTATTTCTCCTGTGTGGAAGCAAAAACTGTCCTGGTCATCTTTAGCGTGTGGTGCTGTACTATGCTGTACCGTGCCGTGTGTAGCTGCAATGGAAAAGGCCCATATGAATAAGTTTAGTTGTATGCAAACATGAATACAATGAAAAAAGAGGAAAATAAACCTAAAATCTAAACAAACAAGAAGACATTTTGTCATGCAATCTTGTGATAAGGGCCTGCGCTGCACATTCATATGTGTAGGACCTTGCACCGACTAGAATAATGACATGGGCTCTTTGCACAACTGCACGACTTGCTGAACTTAAAGGTAGAGTCCAGAGTTTCCCACCTGAAAATAAACGTTAGATTTGTGTGAATAAAATCTGACTTAAAGCAACCCTTACCGATGTTGCATTATTACACTATTTTTTAATAGGGTAAAATGCTATGAATGAGGTAATGGAACTCTGAAATACAAAACAGACCCACCATTAATCAAGATAGAACATTTTTCCAATCTCGAAATTTTCAATGAAAACTCCAACGAATCCTTGCAGTGGGGCCCACGCCTAGGATTGGCCAAAGGGACCTGCCTCATTAGGAGGCAGAGGGAATGGGGGGTGGGATCTTTGGAGTGAGGCAGGACTGTTTATATTCAAATAATTTTGCTGTGCTTTTTGAAATGCAAGATAGGTTAGGGTTGCTTTAATCCTCACCTTTGGGCCTCTGCTTTCGTGTGGCGGTGAGTTTTGTCTGCAACTCCCCTCCCCTGACCGTATTTTGCCTTTTCCCTTTGTTTTGGTGTGTTCGGGACGTTTCTGGGTGGAGATTTGCATGTTGTCTCCAGCCAATGGCAGAGCTAAGGGTGGTCGTTCTGTTGGGAAAAACTTGCAGATTTTACAAGGTCCCCCTTGTAAACGAGATGTTGCATCTAAACGGGTTTTCCATGAATACATTTTTTAAAAACTTTGAGCAACCTTTTTTTTTTCCTCTTTTTAAACATCTACTCGAGCTGATACCAGATTCACTCAAATTTTCAATAAAAATGGCGGATGCAGTGAAGAAAAGGAAGTATTTTGCAACGAAAAGATATCTACAGTAGTGCACGCTCAAAAACCAGGGGTTTTTGAGGTTTGGCTTGCTTGGGGCTAAAGAGCGATGTGACCATTAGCCCGAGGGGAGGGGCTCTCAGTTTGAATAGTGTTTACAAACAGAAACAGGGAAACACTCCGAACTCTACCTTTAAGCCAGCTCCTGTGTTTCCTGTCTTTCATTACTGGATGAACTGATTAATCCAGGTGTGTCTGACTTCAGTAACCACAATGACACCTGGATTAATCAGTTTGTCCTGTAATGAAAGACAGGAAACAAAGGAGCTGCCTTAAGCTCAGGAAGTGGTGGAGCTGTGCATAGAGCCCATTTGCTCAAGACGCCTTGTAAAATTTCTGATAGTTGCTTTATCTATCGTTTCAGGATTCTGTAGTTTCATTTCTGTCTTTCATTTTTAAATGAGTGCAAATGTAAGATTGCAATAGTTAGTATAGTTATAGTGTAGTTGGTAGTACAGCTTCTTAGAAAATGTTGGTTTAGGTAAAGTACTAAACAGACCAAAAAGTATACAGTGGAAGTTTGCATTTATTTGCGTTTGTTCAATATAACAATCCATTTCTGTATGTGTAAATAATTTGTGCATGACATAATTCTTACTCTATTTAACATTTAATAGCTAGCATCATTTACTTGGAACATAAGTCGGAATGAGGCTCAGAGATAATGTAATGAAATCTTTAGTCAGTCAGCCGTAGCTAACGTTACCTGGTTATGTGAGCACAGGTATGCATGAAGGGGTAGCTGTCACATATTTCTTCATACGTTGATATATTTTTTAAACCGCTGTTTTTTAATTTATTAATAAATATGTTAGTTTTTTGTTGGTAAATTATGTGCTCACATAGTTCACATTGTAACACTGAGCGACATGCTACTTGTAGTGTCATGATAAGCGTGTTAAAGCAACCTTTACCGATCTTGCATTTCAGAAAGCACAGCAAAATTTTTGAAAATAAGCGGTCCCGCCTCACTCTAAAAAAAACCCCCTTATTCCCTCCCCCCCCCAAAGGAAGAATAAAGGGTGGAAGGGGGGGGGGTGGGAAGAAAATATAGGGGGGTCCCCCAAATAAAGGATGGGGTGGTTTTTTTAAAAAATTAATAGGGAATAGAAAAATATTTTTTTTGATTAATGGGGGGTTTTTTTTTTATATTATAGATTCCTAACCTCATAAAAATAATTTTCCCCCCTAAAAAAAAGGTAAAAAAACAACATCGGGAGGCTTAAGCGAATATCAGTTCAGCTCAAATACGTAGTGTTCTGTTTTTGCAGAATGTCATTGAACGTGAAAGACGCAGAGGTCACAAACCTGTCAATCTATGCAATGAGCCATGACACTTTTTTTTCTATTTAGAAATTTTATTGGCAGGAAGTTAACCCTGTAACAGCCTGCAAAAAAAAAAAAAAAAAAAAAAACCCTGTAACAGCCGACTCTACCGGTTAGTCTAGCAAAATTTTCAGAGGCGATCATGATTCTTTTTTTTTTTTTAACTGTGGAAATAAACCTGCCAGAGCCATCTCTAACACTGGTTTGGGTATGTAATCCCAATTTTTTTTTTTTTTTTTTTTATGGCATTACGATTTTCACTGTTGTCACTAAATCATTAACTCATTGGCTGCCAGTTATTGTCAGAGCAGAGGCCTTAAGAGGCCTGCATTTTTGAACATTTTGGCTCATATTTCAGGACCCACAGAATATTGAGTTCTTGGACTACAGAAACATGGAGACTACCAAAAACAAGTGTGGACTCTCATCTTTCATCAGGATAAAAACATTTAGTTTCTACCTTTTTCTGTTCTTTAGTAATACGGAGTAGAGCATAGTAGGTGAGGCAAAGATCCTGCTTTTGGCCAAAAAAATGAGAAACTAGCATTTTGTGCAACAAGGCACTTCAAATGGAAAAGTGATTGTGATGCCAGTATTTTTTACTTTGTGATACCTGGAACATCTAAACAACTTCTGACTTCTATAAAGCACCAACAAAGACACTGAGAAAAGGGTTTTGGTGGCAAAATAATGTATTCACTATGTAGCAACAGCAAATTCATCCCACAAAGTAATGTTAGACAAAAGAAAGTCTATCTATTTATCCGTCCCTCCCTCCCTCCATCCACCCCTCCATCCTGATAAGTCTGGGTCAAGTTCATCCTCTGATCCAGATTCAGCTAGGCTGGATGAGCTGGGCTGCTCAGATGAAAGTGCCATGGTGCTCACCGCTTGGCCCACTTTCAGTTACAAAGGCTGCTGGCACACATTGCTGCCGAAGTCTGTTGATCGTGTCTTTGATTGATTGTGACGCTCTCCGTCACCAAACCCCCACGACACACACTTAACTGTATCCTGAGCTGCCTGAATTGCTTTGATTTCAGTTGCTTCGCTATTTTCTACCTCTTGTCAAACACTAAACTATCAGCTTCCTGCTGCAACACAAAGTATGTATGAGCTTCTTTGGTACTACCATCTATCAGATATTGTGATAATTACACTAAATCATTTTCATCAACAATGTGACAGACTGGCGACCGGTCCAGGGTGTACTTGCCTGATAATAGCTGGGATAGGCTCCAGCAACCCCCGCGACCCTAAATTGGACAAACAGTACTGAAAATGAATGAATTTTCACCAACAAACTGTCCTGAGACAAGGAGGACCCAAATCCAGCAGCCCCCCCTCTCTTGCTTGTTTCTTCGTGTTAACTTTAAGGGTTACGGAGTGTGGTTTTAATTTTGTTTTCCTGTGTGTGTGTTTATAGAAAGAGGATGGAGAGTCAGTACAGAGCTGATGTTAGAGCTGTAAGCAGCTGCTTGCAGAGCGTTTGTGTTTTTGTTTTTCCCAAAGCACTTGGCCAGTCCCTCTGTGGGAGTTATGATTACCTTCATTATGATTATGGTGATTTTTCATTTGTCTGATGATTTTGGTGCCCACCCCAGTACTTGGTGCCCAAGCTACAGTGCATGAAGCATGTGATGGCAGCTGTGGCTCTGGCTGAAATACACAATACATTATCGGAATGTGCTTTAAATGGAGATGTTTTTTTAAATGACTCTCAAACCTGCCAGCATTCATGTTTCCAAGTTCGGGGTTTCTGTGTCCACAGCAGCTGTAAACATACATGTTGCTCGTCAATTTCTCTTTATTTGAATCCTGAATTTGTCCTCTGTAAAACTTTACCATCCTAATATCTATATCTAATATGATAATTTAACTTGTTTACAAATTGTACACACTAATAGGAATGTAACCTTTTGTCTTGTCTTTCAATCCACATTTTGCTCACTTATTTACTACAGTTTATATGGTTTTGCTAAAATTGTCATTTGACAGACTTAATTCTTCCCTTTGCAGTGAAATCTGAAAATAAGGACAAGCAGGAGAAGGCAGACATCATCTCCAGCAAGACAGACAAGATTGACACCTTTGACAAAAAAGAAGAGCAGCAGAAGAAGGACATCAGCCCTGACACGAACCAGAAGTCGGAGAAGATCCTCAAAAATGAGGAAAAGATGGAGAAGATGAACACAGAGAAAGATGCCAACGAAAAGGCAGAGAAGGTAGACAAGCCGGAGAAGATCAACAAAGAAGAGAAGAAGGAGGAGGAGAAGAAGCCGGCTGAAAAGAAGGAGGAGAAGGGAGGGAAGGGAACAGCCAAGTCTCCCACAGGCAACGGCGGCAAGACGCTGCCAAGTCCTGACAGCAAGAGCAAGGTAAATCACACACACACACACACACACACACACATTCCCCTGTATGCAAACTGGTGCAGCTAAGGTGGCAGAGCATCCAGAGGTGACTGGAAAGGTCTTGCAACTCCAAGGTCATTACATCACCAAGCCTCTACCCCCGCTTGTTTGGTAAAACTTCACAACAATATTACATCTGTGTTGATGTATATTGTTTTTGTGGAGCTACAGTGTGTGTGCATGAGTCAAGCATCTGAGACCTGATTTCCATTTCACACGCTACCTGTGGACTGCTCACTTAATTTCATTTGATGCCTTTATAATTCTCCTCATAAGCTCTCTCAGGTGGTTATAAATTGCTGATTAAATTAGATAATTTATGACCTGTTTTATGATGACCATATGGTTGCTGTCTACGCTGCCATGTCACGCGAACATTGTTGTAATTTCATCGCTGCATTTTCTTTCTCTCTCTGTCCTCCTTTTCTCTCATTCCTTCCTTCCTTTTTTGCTTTTTTTGCACTGCTTCTTTAAATACCATTTCCACCAGCCTGATGTGGGTTCAACCAAACCAAACTCAGCCAAATCGCGCCCATCCACCCTGTCCACCAATGACGAGGCCAACTCGGCCAAACGCCCCTCCCCCACCACAGCCAATAAAAAAAGCCCTGCGCCCAAGGCAACCACACCCACCACTGCCAAGAGATCGCCAACAGCAGCTGCTTCCAACAAGGCTGCTAAGGTAAGCTATAAGATGAAATGAAACTGAATAAACTCGAGGGATTTTTTTTTCTTTCAATTATTAGAAATCATTCATCAAACTTAAAGGCCTCTCTACTGTAGCATCACATCTAAACGTATGCATTACACCGTGTATACCTGTTGGTTAGAGGCAGTATTGTGCAAAGTACTTAGTCATTGGTCCTTAAGGAGCTGGCCTGTTCCCATCGCATCATGCATTTCTGGAACCAGATCATCTCTTAATATTTGTATAATTATGTTTTATTTTTAGTGGAGCGAGTAAATAAATTTACCACAGCTTTTTTCTTACAAGGTGTATTTTCAGAAAAAATGAGCAACATGCAATTTGTTTGTTTGCTTGTACATTGAGGTCTAGCGCTGCAATACTGAATTACATCGTCCTTATGGTAGCATATGTTTTCCCAAATCTCTCTCAGCGACAGCTCTGAATCGTTTTCTCTAATGACAAACTGAAAGATGGACTCAGTTGAGAAAATAACAAATGTGCACTCTCAGTCTGAGATGAGCTTACATTATTCTCCAAAATTGTTGGAATACCAAATTTCAGTCCAAACTTGCATGAAGCGATTTTGTTTTGTTTGTTTTTTTAAACATGGTTGTCCCATAACCTTTGCCACAAGCAGATGCTCTTTTTATACCGAATCCTGGCACCCTCACCTGTCACCAGTTAGTTTGCTGTTTTTTCTTCTTTTTTTTCCCCTTTATTTTTAGTATTTTGCTGAATTGAATGATACATTTTTATATGTTTTAAAGAGAGTAATGTTTTCCATTGAAAACACTGGAAACTATTTCTTTGGACTGGTATTTTAAATAAATCATATACGTGGATATTTCACATTACACTATTAAGATCATTATTTTAGTTATACAAGACATTCACACATATCTGGTGATTGAAGGGAAATTGGAAAAATATTTGTTGTGTTTATGAGAAGGAATGGGGAAGGATAAAGCTGTCATGGACATGAGGAGCTAGAATGTGTTGTACTTAGAGTTCCTACAGATTAAGACTCATAAAAAATGTTTACTTTTTCTGCACAAATCTCTTGCCTAATAAAAGTCTAAAATCCCTCATGGTCCTGTTGAACCTCAGACATCTCAAACGTCCCTCTTTCCTTAATCAAATTTTCAATCTCACAATATTAAAAGCTCAGCCCTCCCTCCTTCTCCTGTACCCGTCCATTGTGGTTTTCGGGAGCTTGTTTTATTCATCTTTAATCGCTGGTTTTACCCTCAGCTTCTGCCATGATTGCATGATAAAACCAGAATAACATAACCTTCATGCACACAGCAGTGAACATATGGAGACCTACTGTACTGCACATGCGAGGATGCACAGTAATGCTCATACTCTTAATCACAAAAGCACCGACCCACAGCTGCTTATTGTTTGTTTTGATTTTCAGACGCCAGAAAATGGTACAACTGAGAAACGCCCACCTGTAGCAAAGGCCACCCCCACCCCCCGTTCAACTGCCAATAAGAATGGCTCATCTGCTGCAGCAACAAGCAAAACTGCAGGTACATGCAGTATTTCTACACTGGCTTTGCATTCCCCCTTGAACCTGAGTGTGTGATTTAAACACTGTTGTCTCAAACAGGGTCTCTATTTTTTCCGTTGCTATTGCAGCATCTTCTACTCCAAAACCTGAACTCTAACAGTAGCTTGAACATTGACTCATACTGACACTTCTCCAGGCTGTGAGCTAAGTGAATTACTGCCTTATGCTGCACTTTATCAGAGTCAAGTGCTGGCTTTTGAGCCGCAGACACCACACCGATATTTTTATCTGCACATCAAAACAGTATCTCACCTCTGGAAGAGAGGGAGCGATGAGTCAACCTGTGACTTCTTAGTCAAACAGACTTTTAGGTGTTTATACACTTCAGCTTTGCACCCTCAGAGAATATGATTCACTCACTCAGTTGACAGCCACCAGTGTAGTGCACCGTAAGGTTCAGATTTCCTTTGAGTTGCTCGAGGAAATATTGCTGCTCTAATTATTGGCTGCAGTTTAGTCCAATTCTATAATGCACCTGCAACATTTTAGCATAGTTCTCAACAATTATTTCCCAGATTTACTGCATAAACACAGCTAATCTCCCATCACATTTAAGTATCTTATCCTCCAAAAAGTTCTTACTGTAAGTATCAGGGCATTTGACGTCATATGTCTAAACACCAGTAAAGATAAGATTAAAATTTAGTCTCTTTCTTCAGCTGTCTGTGAAACATCTGGCCCTTCAGCTGCTTACAAGTATTTCTGGAAGTCTTTAACCAGCCTTTTTAATTCTAATGGGTTATCATTATTGAAGACACATTTTAGAGTGAATGCTACCATTTTATGCAGAATACTAAAGCAAGGTTTTAATTAACTGTACAGCCGCATTATAGAAAGGTATGATTTCCTTTAATACTTGCTGCTGGAAATAAGAATGAATGTGCATATTCAGGTAACTGTGTTACTGATGGGGAAAAAAGTTGATGATTAAGGGAATAAAAAGTCCATCACAAAGGAAAGGGCTAAAAGGCACTCAAAATATAGCAAATTTATTACCTTTAGTGTCAAAACCTTGAACAAATTCATGCAGTTTTCTTATAGAAACGCTTTCATACAAAACATGCAAAACTTTGCAACCCATTAACCACTTCATTCACAATCTGAGCTCAACAACAGAATTTAATCTGAGTTAAAAACATTACAGATTATGAGGTTGTTCATCCACCTGTCCATCAATTAATAGTGTTGCTGCTTGCCTTTTATATGCACAGTAAAGTATTGAAAATAGCAACTAATCTAGGAATAGCTTCACATCTCATGTTTTTACTGGGTTTTTTTCCCCTCACAGCAAACAAGAATGACAAGACTGAGAACAAAACAGGAGAGACCAAGAAACCCAAGACTACAGGTACTCAGCCCTATATGCCGTATACATCATGTTTGATGCATACAGTTTCTTAGATCTTTTGGATCTGGGATTTTTGGATCTTTCTCGCTTTTGCATCGCTTTATGGTAAAAACTTTGCTCAAAAGCCTGTTGTACACAACCTGGTACACCTGATACCAGGATGCAAAAAACTACAATGCAATAACTCTGATATATCACATGGTAATAAATGGCAAATATACAAAAATTTGTTTAGTTATTTTTTTATATTTTGTCAAAGGGACAGATAAAGACTTAAGGTTAAAAAAAAAAAAGAATTTTCTCCCAGTCTTTTCCTGGTTTTGGCTTTAAAGAGATGCTTTAGTTTGGCTCTGTTTTCATGAGTCATTCGTAAAAAGCTGCCCTAAGCTGTTGGTTTTATTTTCTCATTACATCACTAAAGACTATGTTAAAGGAGTGATGACATAGCAGTAAAAACTAGTTTATGTTGTTGGCATTACTGATATGTAAATACTCAAAGAAAAACGGCATTTTTTACAGCGGAGTATTGTTTTGAAACGCCAGACCTCACTTCCTCAGTAATAAGTTGGGTCCGGTGATGATATGGAGCTTTACCCGGAGACCACGTTGACTTCATTTGATTGGCTACCCTTATTTAGCTATGCCTTATTTGGAGAATATAGGTCAAGCTGCGGTCGGAGTTTGCTAAAGCCTAACTGCTAGCAACATGGGCACTTCAGACAGTGAGCTACGTTTATCAGACAAGACAGCATTTAGAAAATAAATAAACTTGCAGGTAATGACAAGGTTGTGATCGCCTCCTCAGTGTTGCTGCAGAAGTTTTCTTTTAAATCCATTTGTTTAAAAAATCCAGACCTGACTGCACAGAAGTTCCTACTAGCTCCATACACGAAGCTGAATCAGACAGGGAGGGGAGGGGGGAGCGGACGGTGCATAAACCGTTCGGAGAGAGAGGGGGGGGGCTGTTTACTTGATAGTGTGCTCTTATTGGAGCAATTAAATTACGTAGAATGATAGAACTACGTAGAATGATAGCCTGCTGTCTGATTCGACTGTTTCTGAGCAGAGAGACAAAGCTGACAGACCATAAACAGGAACTTTGATTCTCACTCTGGACATTCACATGGCCTCATCAGTGCACAACAGATCATATTATACCCCCAAAACCCCAGAAAAGTGAAATTTGATGTCATGGCACCTTTAAGTTCACAGAATTACGTGTTGATCAATAAGATTAGTTCAATGATAGAACAAGTTTCTACACTGTTTTTATCACTGGTTTATATCTTCAGCTGTCTTGTCTTATGAATTTCTGTCATAATGTGGCAAGTAGAAAAACCATACAGCAGACTCGGACCGCAGTTGAAAAACTAAAGGTGATTTCATTTCAGACACAGTGTGTAAGTTCAGTGGAGCAGAGGGTGGAGGAATCTGGAGCTCATGGGTGTCACATGGGAGTTCTGCCAGGGAGTCACAATGGTTTGGAAAATTTTAATAAGTTACCTGTAGTTGGTCCCACCTGAGTTTCTTGGAAGCAGAATCCTGGAGGGAGTATCCAGGCAACTGCTGGTAATTTAGGGACAAGTTCTAGCAGGTGCAGCGTGGGCAGACAGGTGAACAGGTGGTTGAGGGGATGAATCCAGCTGGAGGTCTCCTGAGGTGACAAAGAGGAGATCTCCAGGAAGGCAGCAGTTCCAAGGGAGCAATCTTTAATCTACTGGGGGAAAACATGGGAGATCTATTTATGAAGCAGTCTGAACAGACTATACGTAATCTGGAAAGCTTAACATTCACTATAGCAGCAAAGAAAGTGATCTGCTGAAGCAGGGCAGGTGTGGAGAGGATGACTTGAGCTGCAGAGGCATCATCAGGTCCCAGTTGGTCAGCCCACCCAGCGTTCCACCTGCAACTGAAAACGTATAAGTTTAACGGAAAGAAACAGAGATTTCCTGCCCAGCCAGACACTTTATGACACTTTCAGGCTTCACAAGAAACGATTAAAACTTTATTTCTGAGCAGGTGTTTTTTTCCCCTCTCTGTAGCTCGTCCTCGCCCGCCCTCCACCGCCACTCCTGCTGCCCCAGCTGCCACCACTAACGGTGATGCAGCCACCTCTCATCGCCGCCGGGTCATCACCAAACCCCCCGTGCCTAAGCAGACCCCAATGGAGAAGAAGTCGGCGACTCCCCGTGCTCCCCGGACTCCCCGACCCATCAACGCCCCGACACCAGACCTGAAGAACGTTCGCTCCAAGATCGGCTCCACTGACAACATCAAGTATCAGCCTGGTGGAGGGAAGGTAAGACAAGACAGGTCTATGAATAATTCAGAGCGGAGTTGTACCTGTCAAGAGTCCTGAAATGCGGCACAATAATTGTCTTGTTTCAGCAGATGATTTGACACTTGATGGTTAGCAATTCAGAGAGCTGCTGTGTGATCTACATCATAATAACATGTTTTACACAGATAGCTTCCTCTATGCTGGGGCCAGACCAGCTGTCAAATTAGATAATAGCCAATCTCTCCTTGAGAAGTTTTCAATTTTAGCCTGTTTAAGAAAAAAAAAACATAGCAGGGTAGTTTGCTAAAGAAGTAGTTCATGTCTTTTGATATCAAGAAACTGATCAATTTTTAAATCCATGTATAAAGTAAAAGATATAGCAGAAATACTGAAGAGAAGGAAAAAAGTGGGGAAATTATATACGTTGTACTATTGTATGGATTTACTAAGTCAGAGATGCCTGGAAATGATGACAGATCTTTCCTTTTCTCTCTTCTTTTTAGATTTTGCATGATTTTAAGATCAAATTATAAGTGTAGATCCAATACTTAAACTCCAAGGGATGGATGGTATGGAAAAAGAAAACTAAAAAAACCCACTTATTTTTGTGTTTCAGGCCTGAAACACATTCTTTAAGTGTGTAAAATTGTAACTCGGGCAATTTAGGATAATTCACGAGGTCGAAAAAGATAATGATGTCATTGAATTATGATTTTGCGAGAGAAGCAGCATAAAAGGATAGGCAGGGGATTACCAGTTGGTCAACAGATACTGTATGTTAGAAAATCATTTAAATGTTCAAAAGTCACATTCCCAAAAGAAAGTTGGGGGATTATTTCCACATCTTTCTATTCAGTTCACAATGTCTTTAAATAATTCAAGGAGTTGTGTTAACTTTGTCCAGAAGCTCAAAGGAATCCGGGACAGCCCATCACACAGTGAACATTGGTCTGACTACAATAGAAATGAGTTTCACAGATCATTTTAAGTGAATGCTTTGTGCTTATTTAGTCGAGACAAATGTTAAACAAAATTCTGTATAAATAACAAAGACATGGCTCCTGAAAAAGATCACAGGTACCAGATTGACCTGCCTCCAGTAAAAAAAAAAAAAAAAGCCTGGAAATTAACTTTTTCATTTTGCAATGTGTTGCAAGGCTTAAATGCTAAAATTTATTCATACTAACAAATGAAATTAAGTTTAAGTGAGAAAGAAAAGAGATAACTTGGGTTTATACTACCTGCAAAGAAAAAAAACAAAGGAAATATTTTTTCATTTCCTCTGTTTTTTTTTTGTTTGTTTGTTTGTTTGATTCATGCAAATTAGCATGAATCAAACTAATTGTGGGTTGCTGTTTAAAAAGAAATGCCTTCTTGGATTTTAGGGCAAAAGGGAGATTTTCTGATTGTATGATGTGCTGTAGCGACATCTGATAGTACAAATTAGTGATTGGGTTTTTTTTCCAACCTGCTTTTCCCGCATATATCAGTAATTTTACCCGCCCCGCACAACCAAAGCAATTTTCATAATCAGCCCGACCCGACCCACCACTATTAAATAAATGCTCAATATGCAGTTGAAGGCTTTTATTTGGCCTGAAAATCTGCTTTGAAACAGAATTTTGCCAAATGGCTTGAACCAATTTAAATCCTTTGCCAAAAATTGTCCAGAAAAATAGGTCAGCCAAAAACTAGACTAAACAAAAGACATGCACATAAGATATGCATAAAATTAAAGCCAAGAATAAAATGGCTAACAAACTATGGACACGTGTATAATGACCAATTTTACCGTCTTTTCCTCACATTTACCTTTGAAGTACACAGGAGAAATGATTGCTGTCAGAAAACATGAAACATATTGAGCTCATGCTTGCTTTGTTTCTTCTGGACTTTTGTAGTAACATGATGGTATAACATTGTGGTACTACTACATCCTAGACTGTGGGCCTTTACTCATTTCCTATGGCTCTGATTTGATTTTAATGTAGTGTGAAAAATTCACCAGTCATTAAATAAAAACACCATTTAGTCTGTATTTCCATGTCATAGTGATGGAAACAGATTCCTTAAAAGGCTCAGCATTTTTAATCACCTGTCCGTTACATACTTTAACCCTTTTTTCAAACATGTTAGCCTAATGTTTCAGATCTAATCATCCACGATGAAACGTGCGCACGTACAAAAGCTTAAAAATCGTGCAATCTTTTTCTTCCACTTTTGTCAGAACCAGGGAACTGTAAAATACCATTTTATCGCTTTTAATTACATGGAAAAAATCTGAAGTTTATTAAGATACTTCAAAGTAATTTATGATGTTGCACTTAAGTTAAACTGTCAAATTTAAAAAATTAAGTAGTCTTCAGTCCTTCATTCTTGAAGTATCATGGCTGATGGAAGTACATTGAGTTTATAAAGCACTTTTCATGATTGTGTTAAAGAGATGGCAACTATACATCTCTCTGATTGCATCTTTCCCTTTTCCGGCCTTCATTAATTAACCCTCTATTCTTTCATATCTCTGCCTGTTCCCTCTGTCTGTCAGTTTACTTTAACATGCAGCATTATCAGTACTCATTACCGTCTAATGCTCCCGTGCTGATAATCTCCCTCACACATCAGTCACACTGACTCCTTCACTGCTACACTAATACATAGAAATTCTGAAAGCAGTAAAGCCATGGATGCGTACCCATGCATGCCAGATACCTTTCTTTCAATGTGATAAAGTTCCCAACATGTCACCTCTCACAAACAAGACACCTGACTGTGATCTGTCTCTGTCTCCGCCATGCTTGTGACAGTGTGTCTTGGGGAGAGGATTGTGCCATCGCTTTGAATCACAGACGTGATCCTCCGTTTGCTCGCCCTGCCTTGTGATAATATGTCAGTCCAGTTTATCGTCTCTACAGTGTTTGTCAGAGTCAAACTTTCACTTGACTGTAGTTGTTAAGCTTCAAATGGAAAGACTTAGATTGTGTTAATGACAACATTGTATATGTGTGTATATGTGAGTGTGTCTGTAGATAAAATATATTCATTTTGTTTCAGTTTATGGAAAATTAGCTAACTGCTTTCTTCTTTGACTGTTTGCAGTTGGGGCTATTGTTGTGGATATAGTGGAAAACTAGACCTTTAAGAAGCTCCAAAGAGGAGGTTTATTATCAGGGAGGAAGGTTCACTTATTCAAAGCCTGAAATTACACAACAAAAGAGCTTGATGCTTAAATTTCAAGTTTAAGTTTGCAGTATTTAGGGCAAATCCACGTCGTGTGAAAAGAGGAGTCGTTGTATATTCCTTACATTCTAAGAATTTGTTTCCTTTATGCCTCTGCACCATGTTGTTCATGTTAGAACAGTAGCCCAGGAGGGATGATGACAGTAGGCAGAGGATGTTCAGCTGGTTGCAGCTAGTAATTTGCACTGATAGATGTCACTACACCCTAAAGTGAATGCCTTGGAGGCTTCCTCTTGTTTAGCATAAAATGTGTTTGCACGGCATGAGACGGAGACTGAAGGCAAGCATGTCGTGCCAGGAATATGACTGTTGGAAACCCTGGTCTTTATCTACATTTAAGCTAAGGCTTGGAGTTGATTAATAAAGCTTAACATAAAAATTGGGTTAACATTGCAGTGTCTCACTTCACTGTTGAGAATTATGCTTAGTTACAAATACTAAGCTGACAAATAAACACATGCAGTTACATTAGACAGGTTGGTATTTGTCGGTGTAGGCTATTAGCCAGGCTAGAAGCTTTTCCAGGCTTGAAGTTTCCTTTTGAAGCTAAGTTAATCAACTAAACAAAGCTATGAGCAAAACAATTAAAATCAGAACAAACCCATCAAAATACAGTGTGTTCATTTATGTACCTGTCTATTCATATCCCCAGATGTCCATGTTAAATGCTAATGGTTTCATGGTTAGAAAACAGACATGAAACATCTGGAAAGCCTGCTTTCTTGTTGTTCTTTCCCACATTTCATTATGTGGCTCATCTTTTCACCATACATCAATCATTTTTATGTCTTTGACCTTCCTATTGTGAAATATTGAAAGTAAACTTTTGTTCTTTTGTGATAAATCTGCTTTTCTGAAGCGTCTTCATTCATGTGCTGTTATGAAAAATTTCTAAATGTGCAGGAGCCAACAACAACTTCCTACTCTGTAAAACCTTCCGTTAACCTTTCGATTTGATCGTGCCGTACAGCATCAAGTTATCTCTGCTGGTTCAGGCAGGGTTCACAAGCCATTTAAAATTTGTCATATCCAACACAGATGCTCACAGGCATCATCTCCTCTCTATATTTATCCAGAAGAACAGCATGCATGCTCCTTTTTTGCTGCACCCAGCTCACACATAACACTTCCTCCACCTGTTGCAATTGAGCCAATTAAGATTAGATCACTGTAGAGAATTAGCAGTTTTAATATAGCTGGTTCGGTTAAATTAGCCCATTATAAAATGTTTCAACAAATGAAAAGTCAACAAGGGAGTATCTCCCGCTGTCTGCTTCAAACACGATAATAACAGCACTATATTAACTTATTCAGGTAGATAGACTGTGTTTGGTTAGAGCTGCGTCTTTTTACAAATTTGTCCATTTATTAATTTCATTAATTTCCATAACTAATCATTTCCATCCAGCAGGACCTAAGTGGTCTTCCATCCTTAGCATAGGAATATGACTGGTGTCATGTGAACAATAGTATACTGAATGTGATTTATTGTTGTGTTGAACTATGACTAAGCTGATACTCTGTGTTGATTTTTAACTGTCTTGTTTTTTGTCACTTGCAAATCTTAAAATAATATTTGTACTAACTGGCTGTAAATCATTGCCCTGTTTTCCAAAATGCTCCATGTGCTGCCATTTTAATGGTTGCTACCATCCATCTGATGCAGTGCACCTAATCCTCACACTCAGTTGGCCCATAGATAAATCTGGCATCTAATGGTGCCGCTAATTATTTTAAAGTTTTTTATATATCCACACATTTGGCTCATTCAGTCAGTTTCTTTGCTTCTTTTGATCCATAATGGGTTTTTTTAATGCAATTTTGACTGGTTGTAAAAACCCATGCACTCATCTGATTAATTCAGCCTCATGATCCCACCCCTCCACCTGCTCCTCCACCCTGTTATGCTGTTGCATGTGGTTGGTTGGAGGTTGTATTGACCAGGGGGCTGGTTGTCTCCTCAGGTCTCCTCCACCCTGAACAACAAGACATCAGACCCCTCCACCCCTGCCGCCAAGGCCAGAGTGAGTCCCTGCCACCTGACACACCAGTACTCCCTCCTCCTCGCTACACTCACCCCATACACCGCCCATTCAGCCAGGACACATCACACTGTGCTGTTCTTACCTACAGATGAACATGACCATTAGTCCACACATCAGATTTCCACTGGTTTATTTACTCTTTTTTTATATATATTATTTAATAATTATTATTATTACTACTCACCCATTGTCTTGAAAGATATCCGGATATCATGTGTATGTTCAAATTTAGCTAGCAGTGTGAAGGTGATACTGTATATGCCTTACTTCGGAGTTGGATTTTTAGTTTAGCATTATTTGTAAAATTAAATAAAAGTTTTTTGTTGTGACAAAACTATTTAAATATTAATCTGATTAATATAAGGGTAACATTAGCAGAGGAAGATTTCAAGTGTGCTATGGCTAGCACAGGTTTGTGCTAGCCATAGCACACATAGCTAAGTTGCATTAGCCATTGATTAGCTCTCTTTTCCTATGCCTATGTGGATTTTTAAAAATGGTACATATTAACAAAAAGTTCACACAACGTCAAAATTAAAGTTTTCTACTTCCATGCAACCTTTTTAATGTAGAGGTAAAGTTTGGAAGCTAACCTTGGAAGCTTCAAGAAATCATGAAGTTTTAGGAAGCTACATCATAGAAGCTGCACACGCACAATTAAATTTAACCAGCGTACTGTTTGTATAAACTGATTTATTGAAAAGCTGGTTTGTTTCTCTTTTAGAATGAGCCACATTTGTAAGAAAAATGCATTTGGAAGGTGTGCAGCAGAGTTGAGTAAATGGGTTGCATCTCTGCCAATCCCAAACAGCTTGTTCTGCTGTCCTCTCTTGTTTAATATGATTTATTGGATGGGATCATTGAAGTCTAAAGAAATGAAGCATATTGATAATCTAGCAATTTATTCTTTTAATGCACCAGAATCAACCAAAGCCAAATTTCCTTACATTTTATGCTCAGTTTAGTTTTAAAAAATCCAGGTAAAAGCAGAATCAGCATTTCCACCTTTGCTGACCACTTTATTTGACATGATTGCTCACAAAAACCTCTAAAAGTGTCATGTCCTCATTGCTTTTTTTCATGAGTACTTCTAGAATTTTGCATCGGAGCCTTTGATAAGTGTTTTTATTTATTTTTTTTTTTTTTTTTCCACCCTCACACATGCTGACTTTCATCATGATGCATCCAACCAAACTACATTGCTGTTCTTAGCTGACCAGTACCATTACTCACACCTCCATATCCATGTACGTTTTCTAAAGGACAGTCTAAGTGGCCCTCTCTGTTTGATGTTACTTCTTGTACAGAGCTCCAGCTGTGTCCCTGCGTTGTCCTAACCTTGGCCTAAAGTTGGCACTGATTTCAGCGCAGCTATGGATAAAAAACCTCTCAGTGCGTTTGGTACCATTCTTCATGGTATTATGTACAGCATACAAAAGAGTGGGAAGAGAAAGAGAATTTAAAGAAATGTAGAGAGAAAAAAACTACATTGGCAACCTTTATTTTCCAATTGGAAACACTGTGTCTGCAAATCCTTTTAACCCTCAAATTATTGATTAAGAAGACAGCCATCATACACTGAAGGTAAGAGAAAGTGCTAGAAATAACCAAGCACATTCTACGTGGTGTTTTTGTCCTGCATTGGTGTGCTTTTTGTCCACTAAACATTTATAAGATCACAGAGTTGCTGTGAGTGTGCACCTGTTGTATAAAAGATATTAAGTCTTTGAACTTGTTGCACCTTCGGAAACATGGGTGTGGCTTTTTTCCACACCATGTATTGCACCAGATATTGTCAACACCCTGCAGTACCCCTTAAACTTGCTAGCCACAATTTGAGTCACTCTTCAGGGTTATTAAGGAGACACAGTGAACCAGAGCTGCACGACGACTGGATCTGTCCTCTTGAAATCAATTAGGATGTTTACGACGTGCTATTAGACAGGAAAAATACAGAGAGGAAAATTGTGTTTATAGGCTGCTGCTCTTTCTGTGTGGTGTGTGTGTGTGTGTGCTCACGTGTTTAAGTGTTTGTGTGCTAACTGCTCAGTGAGTCATCCACTGCTGGTGCCACCTGCGTCATCATGCCATAATCAACCAGGAGAAGGAGACTTAAGACAGACACAAAGAGGCTGGAGGAAGGCGTCTGCTGCAGGATTTTTTTGTTTTTGTTTTGTTTTTTACAACCACAGAGGCAAGCTGATGACAAAACACCATATTGTAGCAAAGATTTGCCTTTATATACGTAAGGTAAATGGTGGGATACTAGTGATTCCTCAGCGGGTGCACTGCAATAGCATGAGGCTTTGAGTCACAGAAAATAAGACATTGAATTAATCACTAGGGTAGAAGACTTGTTTTTCAAATATGTCCCGTTCAGACTCTGCATACAGACTTTCAGTTCACTTAACCGCAAGTAGATTCCTGAAAGTTTATCTCAAAAGGAAGGCAAAAGTGTTTTTAGTTTTGGTTTTTTTTGTTTGTTTTTTGCTGTTTTATTTGATATCGTACTGCTTCGATGCACAGCAGACACAAAGACTGGGGCTCCTCTTTACTTCCAGTACTGATATTTTTCTCTATGCATCCTCATTACTCCTCATAGTGAATGTATGTACTACAGCAAATTTGTTTGGAAAAATTTCAAGGAATAAAGGATGCACTTTTTGTTCCAAGTGGGTCTTTAATTGTTCCTCTTGTCTTTACAGGTTAAGTCACAATGTCTGTATTGACCTTCATCTTATTAAAAATGCCATCCTCTTCTTTGACTTTCCCATATTTCCATGAAATATTGATGACGGAGTTTTGGCTGATAAGATCAGTAACCAATATCTCAGGGAGCAGCAATAGTAATGATTAGGGACGTCATGCTTGACCCCACATCGATCTTATGAACCGGAAGTCTTGCAAGTGTGGTCAGTGCTTATTAAGGGTTCCAATCACTTGGTAATGAAAAGACAAATATTTTTTATCCCAAAGGCTAATTCCAAGATATTAACAACAGAGGAAACACTAACACAAGGTTGAGACTGTATCTTTTATTATACACAGTCAAAGATGAGGTCCCAGCAACGTGTCCCCCAGATGCAGTACACATCCACAACCAGTAGATAGAGCTCTTGATGACCGTCTCAAATGTCTCAAGACATGGTGTTGATCTCACGGTAGTTGTTTCAGTGTCTCATGAGGTTTCAGTTACACCATCCCTAATGATAGATTACAAAGGAGAAGCTGTCAAATATAGTAGGTGTTGGTTCACATTTTAGCTGACTGACAATGTGTGGATCAGTTCTGTGCAACAGGACCTCAAATGCCCTTTTAAAGATGGTTATAAAAGCAAATCAGTCCCCACGGAACACAAGCAAAAATGGCCAAACTGTACAACAGACACTAACATGCTTACAGTGTGGTACCGGAAATGTTCTGGCATCTGTGAACTTTTCCTCTTAGGCAAAGACAGACGTGCAAGGATGAATTTTTCTGCATTCCAGTGCTTTTAGTAAGACTTAATGGTGTGAATTATCTGAATAAGGCTGCTTCAGGAGATGGTAAGTGCTGTGCCTGCTGCTTAATGGACATGCAGTGTCCTCAAGTCTCGCTCCAGGCCAAGGTACCAAGCTGATCCATCACTATCCAATGATCCAATGATCCAATCTCAAGGCTTCAGAAATGTGTTTACAAACCACAGCATGTTGACTACATCAGACTTTATAAAATCATTTAGTTATTTTGCACTTAATGCTCATACTTGTTTATTGTACTAATGGTGAACCTTATTCAGTTCCATCTTAAGTCTCCCATGTTCATCTTTTGCTACAACGAGAAGACTCTATAGACAGCAGCGTCTTCAAACGCTTTCAGATCCGAAACATTTCCAAAAAACATTTCATCAAGCTTTGATTTCTGTGTTCGTCAGCTACAGTGTGACATCCTGACTAACCACACCATGGGCCACGTGCTTAGAGACTGCATTTTTCATTGACAAGCTGCAGGGCAGAGCAAAAGACTTTTCCTTTTCATGCTAAATGATTTACTCAATAAAACCAAATTTAGATTAGACACCTTTTTTCACTTGCACCTTCCCCTGTGAGCTGCATGTGTCACCAAACAGTGACTGGTTTCAGGATTATTATTTTGCATGCATTCTGTCTCATCTTCCACTGTTTGTCCTGTGCTGTTTTAGTGGTAGCTGATGCTGTTTATGGAAGCACTCTGTTGTTACTCAGTCAGTATCCTCATCTTTTTACTCTTTCACATACATTTTGCAATAATTTGCAGCTAAGAATCTGTCTCATTTACACCTCTAATTTAGGGCCACAACTGCGTTGCTATGTAATGTCCTAAATGCATCGTTTTATCAGTGCCATGTACGGACCATCACATAACACTGAACTGATACACAGAGGGAATCATTTGAATTGAATAACAGAATCTCTTCCATACTTACAGTACGAGGCTACTCTGTTTTCTGTCAACTTAAGCTGCCAGCTGATCCGCTCTTTTCTGCTGCTCTTGTCTGCCTTTCTTTTCTACATCTATTCTTACTTTTCTACTTGCTCTCTTTCTTTCTTCCTGTCTTTCTTTCTTTTTCTTGTCTGTGTGTCTGCTTGCCCGTCTTTAGGTTCAGATAGTGCACAAAAAGCTGGACTTCAGCCACGTCACCTCTCGCTGTGGCTCCAAGGACAATATCAAACATGTCCCTGGAGGTGGCAATGTAAGTACTGCTGCAGGTGGAAGCAGACTCTGGCTAGGGTGACACAAATTGCTTCCCCCGTTTTGTCTTTATGTCCCATCTAGAAGTTGCAATTTGTGTTCTGGGAGGCCAGTTTATGTGCTAAGCATGTAAATTTGGTTCACAGTTAATGGATGATTGCACCATTTAACCTGATTTGGCTATACGTTTGCACAAAATATATTTCTTCATGGTACTTGAATGAACATTTTTAAAAAGGTCATTTGAGACCATGGCTACATGTTGGTAAGAAATCTGTCAAGATAAACGATCTGCAAAGCTGAGCTGATTGGTCCTTTGCAGAGAGATGAGGAAAATGTAATTTAAGCATCCATCTGGTCTGCAAGTAAATAGAGTTCAACTATAAAGCCTTTCCTTCCTGTATCAAACATTTACATGAAAGCTGATCGTTTCCCAAGTAACTAGAAATTAATGCATTAATTAGCACATCAGTGACTTGCACTGTTTGCACTTTTGGTTGATTTCACTTTAAATGAACTGACCACCGGTTCTGGTATCCACCCCTCCTGATGTTGTTTCCATCTGCTCTGAACACCTGCACTATCATATTCCATCTCTTGGCTGCTCTCACAAGCACCGGTTTGCCATCTCAGTTCAGTTAATTACATATAAAAGGTATATTTAGAATAGCTCATATCTAAATAGATTCTTTACAATATCAGTCTGATTAGTTTTAAACCTCAAATAAAGCTCCTACATCTGTATGGTGAAAATATGATAATGCTAGTCCTCTTATGTCTGACTATGTCTATAAATACAATTCTGCCATTACATTTCCTCTTTTGTCTGCATCATTCCAAGTATGAAAGCTACAATTTACCACCAATTCTCCCTCTGCAATACACATTTATGGAGAATGCAGACATCCTATAATGTTTCACATAAGCACAGGATGGTCATGTGACTGCTCCCAAGAATTGGAATCTAACTTCTGCCTTGCTCCCCCCGTACCTCCTATTATCTGGGCTTCTGTTATTAACAAGCAACTAATGTCATTTCTACACTCATTACAATATGACATTTTTTTCTTTTGTTTGACACAAAAACATAAAACCAAAACATACAAATTGACACACAAATTAAGTTACCATGTTTAGTGAGATGCTTCATCTTTATTGCTCCAGTGTTATTTTTCTTCCTTTTATATATTTTCTGTACATAAAAACAAGCTTGTCAAGCATTTGAATATGTTCCATAGTTAAGAATTTAACCTTTCAAGTTGTCTCCAATGCGTCAAAACTCTGGGTCAGGCAGGTTTTCATAATTAAAGGTGTTTGTTGCAGTGATGATCAGTCAGCTCATCATCCTCCTCTAATCTGTTGTCAGATAAGTAAATCTGGCTGACCGTAGCACACTGTCCGCTCGGTCATTAGTTCTTAATATTAGTCTGGGAAAGCTGCTGGCAAGCTACTCAGTATGAGAAACACACACTCATGGTGTGACCATGGTCTAATGGCCTGTCTTGAGCTATCTGCATGAGTGCAGCATCATTAACCAGCCTAACAAAACAAAAAACGGATGGTCAATGACAGCAGAGCAAGGCAAAATCATGGATCAGCATTGTTTGATAACATTCGCTGTAACATATGCCACTCTCCTGCCTTCTGCATACGAACAGAGTGGATGCTGAAAGGAAACATGGCTCGCCCTGTATGTAGTGTCCTAACAGGCAACATTATGACCTCTACTCTTCCCCAGGTGCAGATCTTGAATAAGAAGGTTGATGTGAGCAAGGTGACATCCAAATGTGGCTCCAAGGACAACATCAAACACAAGCCAGGTTCAACTTTAAACTTAGCCTCTCCTCTGTTTTTCCTCTCTTAAAAGCTTTACTCCACCATGTTCTTCACACCAATTTTTATTTTATACCCCAGGTGGTGGTGACGTGAAGATCGAGTCCCACAAGATGAATATTAAGGCTAAGTCTAAGATTGGATCCATGGACAACGTGGGGCCCGGCAGCGGGCAGACCAACGGACACAAGGTCACACTTAAACACAAACACTATCATTTTATTCTCTGGCTTTGCTGACTCACTGTGCTGTTCCTCACCAACGCCACTAGATGGCGTAAAAGCTCGAGAGCTGAACATTAGAAAAACTTTCCTTTTTCTTTTTTTCTTTCTCGTGCCTTTGTTCCTGTCTATATTTGGCTGCAGGAGGAGAAAACAGAAGAGAAGACATCTCCACCCCCAAGTGGCACTCCAACAACAGGACAAGAGGGCGTTGCTAAGGCAACAGCACCAGGAGGTGTTGCTAAGGAGAATGGCATGAAGGAAACTGCACCATCTCCTTTTGGGGGAGACGGACTGAGGGAGCCCCTTAGCATAGACAAACGCATCACTGAGACAAGTGGGTGTAAAGCACACACACATACACACACACAAACACACAGAGCTATCATTAACAGCTCTAAAGGGCTAATTTGAGATTTTAACCAGCTGGCCACAGGCTCAGCAAAGCCCCCCTTAGTGTTGTGCTTGTAGTACTCAAAATAATATAAGATGTTTTTATTCTACAACTTTCCTTTTGTGTTTGTTTAGCTGCTGTTTTTAACCAGAGGTCATGTTGAGGACTTCTCTGATACAAGAGAAAAACTCAAAGTGCTCTTCTTTCCTTTGCAATATAAAAAAGAAATGAAAAAATCCATTAAGCATTTAAAACCATCCAAATTAAGTTGTGCTTGCAAAAGTATGCAGAATAAACATCCCCAGGTTGTTTTTAGCAGACTGTAGTTACCCAACACTACGAGCCTACATTAACTCATTTATAATGAGCTTGAGCAAATGCTTTTTTCCGTGGTGTCTGCAGCAGAGGTAAAAATAGCCATCAAATGAAATTATAAAGAGACCTACAGAGCAAAGATTAACTAGTTCATCCTCTGCACTGCAGCCTGTTTCCACCTAATGGTGTTGTCAAACTCAGTCTAATTGATGGATAGCTGTAGATCTAATCCTATAAAAAACAAGAACAGTCTGTATTTAAATGAACCTGCATCAAACAGAAACAGCCTGTTACCTAGACACCATCTAGTGTCGGTTTTTCCCACTTTTCCATCAGGTTTTATCTCCCATTCTTACATTGTCTGAGTCCAGTATCTTTTCCTCTGCAGACTGAGTCCCAGCAACCTGCAGACTTTGGCGGGACACGCATGGCGCTCACTGACCTGCCAATCAACTGAACCAACCAACTTACCACGGCGCAGTCACTTCCCTCTGGCCCCGCCCTTCATCTCGCCCACCGCAGCACCGAACCGACCGTTCTCCTCTCAGTGTTTCTATGGGGTCCGCCTGCCAGCTTCCTGCTACCAACCCTGACCTCTGAACCTCTCGATGCCCCTGGCTTGACTTTTGGCCCTGTTAACTACAGAGAAGACCATTTGGTGTTTGTCTGTGTATCTCTGTGTGGGGTCCCACCAGCTTCTTATCTGATCAAATATCCTTGTTAGCACTGATTTAGATTACCTCAGTCCTAAACCCTAAATATAACCGCCCCAACACACACAAACAAATTAAATAAGCCCACTATTGCACATAGTGAATATATGACTAGTTATCGTCACACCTGTCACTAAAATGATGCTTCGGTCTGGTCCTTGGCCAACCTACGCCTCTTTTTGTCCCCCCTTCCACTTCCAGTACATTAGACATTAGCAAGTCTTGTCATGTCATTATTACAGCCACCTCACAGCTCATTTCACCTTATTTCACCACAGTTCTTAAAGTATCGTTGCACAAGTTTGTCCACTCAAAATTCACCACAGTAATGTTTTTTTTAAAAGTCTGCACAATTAATATCCAAATGTTCAGAGTTTGTAGCGATGGATGCAGAGAGCACAAGCTTAATCTAGACCGAAGTTGCTAATTGAAAGGTCGTGGAAGCAAAAGGTCTGTGCAAAAGTGTCAGATAATTCCTGTGTCTTTTTGTCAACTGTGCACAATGTGACCCCACGATTACTCTGACTAGAATTAGAAGCATAATTTAATTATGTCATTAGTGCAAGATAATCATCAACATATTGGAAGAGGAGAAATAGATGAGCTCTGAAGCTCCTCTGGCTCTAAAAGGATTTGGCACTGAAGATCGGTATTTGACCGCAGAGTCACTTACTAGAGATTGCACTAGTAAAACATGAAGTAGTGATCTATTACAGGAACGTTTAACACTTTATAATAAGTATAAAATCAGAGTTTTAATCTCCCACTGCTGCTCCTTTGAGTTCCTGATCATGTAGGGAATCGTACATGGGATGATGTCTGAAGCGCTTGTTGGTAATAGTGACAACTGTGAGTCAAAGGCTCCATCATACCAGCACATTAGATGGCATCAACTCAAGGACACAATATATAGAAGATAGCATGCATTAGTGGATGCTGTTGTTTACTTGCAAAGTAAAATCAGCCACGTGGTTTGCATCAAGTTTTGCAAACAGTGTTTGAGGTGTTGGAGGAACAGAAGCTGGTGTTCACTGTAGATGGTTTGCATAGCTGATTTGCTGTTGCAACTTTATTTAACTTTCTAGAGTTGGAATAAAAACTGTTTAAGAGGAGGTAGAAATCAGTGTGTGCAGAAAGCGGATTGATATTAAGTACAATCATCAGTACAAAATATCAGAGCTGATGAATGTCACAGTACAGAAAAAATAGAACCTGAAAGGTTTTGTGATGACCAGCATTAGCATGCCCTCTCCTGCAGGATACTATAGTTGGGATATTTGTTTTTTGCACAATGTTATACACAAGTCTGAATATTTTCTTTCTTCTGGAATATTAAGTGTGAAACGGTATATTTAACAGTTGATTTCTGTTTACATTTTTGCAGGAAGCTGAATCTGTAACGCACTGACTTAGATCAGCTCGTAGCTCAGCCCCACAAACTACTGTGGATGTATCAGCTCTGCAGGCTTTAAAGGTTTTTTGTGTTGATGAAAGCATTATAAAACCACCAAAAAAGACATTAAACAACATTATATCAGTGTAGTTTTATAACACTTGACCTTTGTCTGTAAATACGTTCACATACTTGGGGGGTGTGACCCTTTGCATGACATTTGCCTGGGGGAGCACATTAAACCTCAGTCCTGTTAACTGTTTCCATACATGCAGCCTCGTTGTACAGCATGAAACTGTCTGCAATGAAGGCTTTCACCATCCATTAGTTCCACTCGTACACCCACACCTCCTGTGAGGGACTCCAGCAGTTACACTTCGATGTGTCTTGAATTTCCAGTTAACAGAGACGACCAATAGCACCTTCCTTCTGTTACTGTACACACCTGTAGCACTGCAGAGGACCGTGGGCCTGCAGGGCAAGAACCCACTCAGATACCTGATAGTTTTATCACAGACATACATGAGCACTGATATATATAGGAAAGGATTAGTCTGTACTGGGCTGTAGCCAACTCTTTGTGTGTTAATGATCAACACTGATGAGCTGTGTAGGTGTGTTCCTCCTGTTATAGTCAATGTCTAACATTTTCCACTTAGACTCAGCCATTCACGCCTCATTTGTGTCTCTTTCTCCTTCCTGTGTCTCCCTCCAGTTCTCTGACAGCAATACAGCAATCTAATAATGGAAGGCCTATGTTACCCGGGTGTGAACATAACGTACAGACAGACAGAGATGGACAGACAACCACTAAAGTCAACTGATAGGTTTGAGATGGGAGCGAGTTCACCTGCAGGGAGGGCTATCGATGATGAGAATAATGTTACATTCATGGCAAACCTGAAGTTGGAACTTCTTTGCAACTTCATGGTGATTTAGTGATTTACTTATACTAGACTTTGTCTGGTAGATTGAACCTACAAGAGCACCTACCCAGTAACTTGTAGTGGGCACTTACAGTAGCAAATGATCCAGCTTCTAGTTATCTGCCTCTCTGTCTGGCACATAATTGACCCAACACCAGTAGTGTAAATAGATGAGAGTAAATAGCTTATTAAAATGTCTTGTGTTCATTTTTTTCTCTTTACTTTTTTTATTTTACATTTTTTTTTGCGTAGCATTTCTTTTTGGTCTCTTTTATATAGGATATCACTGAATATGTGAAAGTATATCACAAGCATGCATTTCTTGAATGTTTGAAAAAAAAGAAAAAAAAAATCAAACTACACTGGACAGCAGGAACTGCCCAGCTCCAAAATGCCATGAATGCAGCAGTATTTAAGTGAACCTGATCCAAGAAGAATTGTGTTTGCACCATCTGATGGTGTTTCAAATAGTCTTTGTGGCGACCTGATCTGCTTTTGTTAAACAGAAACTCACATTTAACTCTGTTCCAATCAAATCTTGAGTAGGAATAAGCTTGATGGCAGCCATTTTTAATCAGTTTCCACATTTGTTAGGCATAACTCTGAAGAGAAATAGTACAGGTGTTCAAGTTAAGAGATCACATATATAGGCTACTCAGTCTTGGATTCATTTGACTGTAGATTCTACCCAACACTGTGATGTGGCTTTGATTTATACCAAAACAAATTGCTATGAATCACACCAGAAATACGAACAGGAAATTTCCCTTACTGCTCGCTGTGCATGATAGGCTGGGATGGTCTCTGCTGAAAACACTGAGGGATTTTCAATGCGTCTGTGGCGTGCTGCCGTAGTTGTCAGATGTGTGAAGTGTTACTACTGCATCCATCCTGTAGAGAGCGCTGCTTAGCCTCTGGAACACTGATAGTCTGGCTCTTTGACTTTTAACAAAAGCTGACTGAGAAACCTTTACATCTCCATTAGAGCAGCCACAGTAGAGCTCCATACTGTCTTCATTTAAACTAGAACTATAATATTGTGTCTGGAACACGTACTTCTATCCAAATTATACGGAACATGTACAATTCCCCTAAAAACTCAAAAGTATTGTGCATTTTGAACATGATCTTGTTCATTTCTTGATGCACTCAAGTGATGTAACTGTACTCAAGTCGCTTTATTGTGTATTGGTAAAACCTTGTCCGCTGTGTACTGTGCGTGTGTGCTTCTGGGAACAAAAAAAGTTCTGTTAGTTAGATAAACTTCTCATAAATAAAAAAGCAAGTGGTCAAATAGTCAACAATTAAGAATAGCTAACGAAAAAGCACCATGTAAGCGTATTTAATATATTACTGTTCCCTCCAAACCATGCCCATACGTTGCCTGAAAGTTACACACGTCACATGATGACACATGCGTGGATAATATGTGAAAACAATAATGTGAACTATTCTCTGAGAACAAAGGTATGAAAGCACTTTGATATAAGTAGGCGTTGGATAATGTATAGGCAAATAGAAGCAAGTTGTAGTCTTTTTTGTGAGAGAGTGTGGGTGTGTGAGGGGGTGAGCTGCTGTGTATCGTTGGAGAACACGTCGGTGCCCCTTTAACATCGTGGATTTTAGCAGACTTTTGGTCATCGGTGTTGTGCTGTTGGCTTTGGCGGTTAAACACTCAACTCTCCAGTCTGCCCTTGTGTTGTTCTATTCAACATTAACTGGTTGTTACATTCTGCCCAAGCTGCAAAGCCACATTATGTGGTTATATTTATATTTTAAAGGATTTCTTTAAGGGGGCCAAAAGGCCACAGATCTGGAGTCAAACATGGGCAGGATGCTTGTGGAGGTGGTGGAGCTACCTAGGACTCGGGTACATTTATGTTCATGACCAGTTGGCCGTAGTTAGATTAACAAAATGGACGGCTGATTGAACAAGTTTAATCAGATTGGATTAAAATAATGTATATTTTAGGGTAAAACTTTAGAAGGATTTTTTAAAATCACATGTTTTGTCTCCATGACAAGTGAAGAAAGTTAGACTTATTAGAAAAGAAGTGAAAATCATACTTTCATGCTATTTATGAATCTGCTAATTCCAGTTTATAACATCTTCTTTCTGCTATTAAAACTCAACCTGCTGGCATTGTGCAATGATTTCAGAGTGGTTTCTGTGGAGGGACTTATTGATAATCTGGGGATTAAAGTGAATCCAGAGTTGTGTCCGTTGCACCACATTTCAAAGTTTCAGAGTTACCACAATCATGAATTTACTAAATTTAAACAGACAAATCTACAATACTACCAGAAATGCCAACAAAATATCTCCTTTTTATTGTTGTTGGACCAGATACCGGTATAACTGGACTTTATAGGGACTTCAAGAACTCAGTCATAGCAGAGCTCCCTTTTTCTTTTATTAAAAATAACTCTACAGTAAATAACTTCCAACAAAGCAGGACAGCTCATGCTACAACTAATGAAATGACATATTAAAAGATTAATTGTCCACTATTTGGATTTGTTATGTATTATTAAAAAAGCCGAGTCAGTTTTGGCTTGCATGAACTTGTATTATATTAGCTATTCTAGCCCCAAAATGATCACTGACTGATGAAAAATGAGCAGGAAACATTACATCACATCATGTCTCCTTAGCCCTTGGCTAAAACCATGCACTGTTATAATTTTTTACATCTAATACATCAGTATCAGGCTTCCTTGAGGTGATGAAGGTCTATCTCAGTAGGAGGGGTAAGATATGGTTTAAATGCACATTGTTCATTAAATATACCTGGTCGGGTGTGATGTAAACATCGCTTTGCAGCTCGGACAAATTTATAATAACCAGACTCACCCTGATGTCTGTTCACAACTGTTGATTCCCCAGATTATAGCGCTTGAACAGCACCCTCCTGCTAGTATCTAACACTGTCCTTTGTATATAGACACCACCGTGTTTTTATCACTCCGGGAGTATCTCAAATTAATTAAACAAAATAAAAATAAAAAAAAAAAAAGCTTACTTCTTAACAGGGTGTTGTGGATGTTACCAGTTGAGCGTTCACGTTCATGAACCCGTTACTGTTTAGCTTAATAATGGTGTTATTATAAGACTGAAAGCATAAAAAAAAGGAAAAGTGTACTTTTTATTTTTTCAGTCTGCCTTTTTTCCAACTAAGAAAAGGGCTGCTGAAGTTTCAAGAATGTTTTTCAAATGTATTTAAGATGCAAGATTATGAGTACATGTATGAGGTTTGTCTCTGTTCTGTTTCGAAAGCTAGACGACACATGGGAACACTACTTTCCAGACTCAAACCGCGGTGCAGTAAGGGAGGCAGTGTGTGTTGTGTTCGGCGTGACCTGATGGCTTATAGCACAGAGGCTTCGCAGAACAAAAGAACACTCATTAAAATTGAGCAAACTTGGGTTCGTTAAAACAGGGAGGTAGCAATATGATAGGTGTGAATAGCACCGACACACACTGGCCAGCTCTCCTTTTTGCTTCCCACCACTCCCCAGTCAGACTAACAATAACTGGACTTAGTCTTTTGGCATGTGGTATTAAGTCATGTCTTGTGTTAGACAGCTCCTATTTTGACACCTTAGCATACCTGCCAACACTAGACTGAATTAAGGCGAGCACCGGACCAAATTACTGTCAATGGTAAATATAGTGGAACATTTTGAACTAGTTTGCTCTGTTAAAAAAGCAAATTGTTATTTAATAAGTGTAAACTCTGTTTAAGTTCATAATGCCTGAAATGTACCAGAGTAAAAATAAATGAATATAACAGAAATAAAGGGAGTGTTGGTAGATATGCACCCTGGAGCCCCAAGCTGTGTCCCCCTCCTACAGAGGCTTCATAGCTCTACAGCACTGAAAAAAGGAGCAGCTTGTACTCGTATCTTACCACATATAGTACAGTTGTACATCACAATTCCTGACTGTCTGCCCACTAAAGTCAGCAAGCGGCTTCAAATGTCAAGGGTAGTCGAAAGAGAAAAAGTGCTGAACTGAACACTGTCTGCTGTATTTCAATCCTACGCTTGTCCTTAGGTGCCAACTGTTAAATGAAAAGGGAGACAGCTGGCAAAACAGCTTTCCTTTCAGTGCTGCGGGGTGAATTCTCTGTAGTGTGGGCTGTATTGTTATGTAGGGCACAACACCATAGCAAGAGCATGCAGGAGACAACAAAACTGCTGGTTGTAAGAGGCATTTGTTCTATTAGATAGCGCTCATCTCCCCCTTCGATTCTGAATATTTGGTATGAAAGAGATGTTCATTGTGATTAATTGTTAACTAGTGATGTGAATATTAATCATGAAATAAAAAGATGAGCAAAATACTGTTACTGCTGTCTTTTTTCCCCACACACATCTACTGTCCTGTATTTAATTGATTGTTTTATGTATTATTTGGCTTTTTTAAGTATAGTTCTGTTTTAGACATAATTGAGTGGATACTTATACAACTCAGAAACTGTAAATAAAGGGATTCTAATGTTGATTTATAAATGAGATGATGTAAATGAAAAGGCACTTTTCCACAAGTAGTTTCCCATAAAGGTGGAGCTCACATGACTCCTAATAATGTAGATACTGTACATTTTGGGCCATATTCAGAATGTACATTTTTTTATTGTTCTGACTGTGCACATCCCCACTGAGCTTCTAATGCATCTCACTTTTACCTGGATGTGCACACAGGCTTCTTTTAATTAGAACCTGAATTAAGTAGCCCTGATCTAGACTAATTTTGGGACCATTTTTGTTTGATGCACTGAAGTGGCCAGTCCTAATTACCTACACCATTTTAAAGAACTGCATCATTTGTGTAACAGATTTTTTTCTGTTATTTTTTTCCCATTTTCTTAAAATACCAAAAAATATTGTTAGTATAATGGTAATAAACTGTGAATACAATAGGGGTGTAAAAATACATCAATCTATATTGATACATCGATATAGAATGATATATCAATAGTAGCCTAATTCGATCCAAAAACCAAATATTGACCAAAAATCTATATCAAATCCAATTTTATTATGAAAATGGCTTTTTTTAAAAAGTCCTCTGGTACAACATTTCCACAACAAAAATCCATATTTCTAGTTGTGCAGTGAATATATGTGACACAGGGAGATTGTACTGCAAAGCTTACAGTTATGTTTAGAAACAATAACCTTGCTTATTACTTGTAATATTTTTTATGTCATTTTATATCGATTCGTGGATCCTAAATCAAACTGAATCAAAATCGTATCATGACTGAATTTGAGATATCAGGTCAGTGCACTCAACCTGAAGTCCCAAACAACGTCACAGCCATCTGAGCAGAGCGGTAAGAGCTAGCACACGAGATACGAGAGCAACGTTGTGGCTAACTGCTAAAAAACACTTTTTTCAAGGCGGACTTTTGCTGAAAAGCAATAAATAATATAAAACGGACAACCAACTCCAGAATTACAGTGGAAAGAAAAAAATGAATCCCCGTGTCCACATCTTCTACTGAGCGCTGTCTCGGCCCTGAAGCGCATCAAGACGCAGCCAGGAACAGTTATGGACTGGATCGCTTTGGCACTGATGTCCTCGGAGAAAAGACTTGTTATGGATTTCAAGCCAAAGGATAAACTGTAATTAAGACCCTGATATCGTTCACTTCACAAAGAAAGACCGGCAGATGGATTTGGTTTTCATGTTGTAAGGTAGGCCGTGTTATAAACCATCTGTTATTCACATGGATTAATGTTATGGCCCAGTCGTCGTTTGTTGTGGAGGTTTTGTTAAACGTCCAGCACAAACTGCTTCTTGTTAAATTTGTGAGCCAACCTCAAGGTTTGGACTTTTTCTAAAGGTTTTTTTTGTTTTTTAAATCTTCCCCCTTACTGTGTAGAGAGTTCAGGGGGTGTTGTGGAACCTGTAAACGTAAATTAAGACTTGAATTTGCTGTTAAATGTGTATTTAGTAAAACTATGGTTTCAAAGCCTCTCCATGGTGAAGACTGTTGATGTCCTGGTCAGCATGCGTCAGCTTCACCTGATACTCCCATATATGTTTTCTGAGTGAACTCGTTTTATGTTTACAGATTTTGGCTTTGCAGACCATGTTTTATACACCTAAAATGGCGTCTTAGCAACAAAAGTCACGTGTCTGGCAGAGACCGATTGGACCATCTATGTAACCGAAATAAGTTTTCTGGTGGTAATGTTGAATAGGTGTCTTGTTGCTGGGAGTCTTATCAATAGGGGGGTTCTTTTTGGCATTAATGGATGAAGTGAAGGCCCAGCTGTAGAGCTCACGGTTCGCCACTGCTGTAACCATATGATATGGTATCATGATCAAACCAGTGATTTACACCCCTAGAATACACAAGTCTCATGTACTGTATATAACATGAAAAACCTGTAACTCTAAAAAAAAAAAAAAAAAAAAAACATCAAATTATCATCTTTGTATAGATGTTATTTTATTTAACAGGAAAAAAAAAATCAAAACACCTTTTTCATAGAAATGTATGTGGGTGGGCCTGAGCATGCCCCACCCACTATTCAGATTGGCCCAGAACCTGCCCCACCCTGAGAAAGCTTTGTGGTCGTAATTTTGAACAATTTCATGGTGGGGACTAGGACTGGGTATCGATTCAGATTTCAAGAATTGATTTGATTCCGATTCTTATGGTTGTGAATCGATTATTTTCGATCCGGTCTGATCTGTCCAATCTAATCCGTTCTGGATTCGATCTCAATTTGGTTTGCTAAAACTTTTTTAGCCTTTACCCAAATTCCATGACTCTGTAGTTATGCAACATATTGATGCTAGTATTATACTATTCAACAACAAATGAATAAAGTAATGTAATGGTGGCTGTAAGGACCAAACCCTCTCCCTTCATGTTGACACAGATACAGTCGTCCACAAAATTATTCAGACCCGCCAATTAAAAAAAGAAAAGCCAAATTCACAATAGTAATTCAAATAACAGGAAAAAATAACAAGTAAAAATTTACGCAATTATGATTTAGTGAAGCAAAATACACAGTAAGTCAGCATTTAAAACATGAAACGACTAGAGACTAACTCGCTAGCTCGATGCTAACTATTAATGGAAAATGCCATGGATCACCGCGAGCATCCGGGAATTTTCGCCAAATTCATCACATCCGGTTAGGTAGGAGGTGAAAGCATCGCTTCGTTGCATAGGAAAGCCATTTGATTACCTGCTTCATTACTCGTCAATCTTCTTTTATTCTACTTTGGAAATACTGAGAAGTCTGGCTGCCATAAACATAACTACCACACGGATAAGAGAAGATGTTTTTCCAGTTCTCAGCAGAAAAAAGTCCCGAATGACAGGCTAAGTGGCGCTTAGTGACGCTGGAAACCATGGAAACATCTAACAATAAGTTAGGATCACTTTGTGACTGATAAAAAAACATATATTGTGGTCTCACTATTTAAACCCTGTAGTTGTTTTTGTACTGATGATAGAAAACACTATTAAATCAGTGGATGTACAGAATCACATGTCTCAATCACAGCGTAGCCCGCTGTTCCCTTCTCCTCAGGACGGACTGTTAAAGATCATGTTCAACCAGATTACTGCCATCAATGTCCCCACATACGAATAAAAGCATAAAAAGTGGCAGAAAAGCATTTGCAGCATTATAAACATGCACAGTCATAACCAGTAAAATACCAATGAGCTTCTAGCTCCTGGTAATTTATAGCTTTATCAATTAGAGTAAACTACTGAGAAGGACTTTAAAGAAATACCACCATTTCTTAAAAATCTGGGGGAAAATTAATATTCTATAAAAAATAAATGGCTTGAACACGGGGCTTACCTGATGAAACCAAATACATCATGAGATCTGGAAACTGATCATCAGGCCGTTATGTAGGTTCGTCTAACCAGGCTGTAGCAGCAGAAGATGGGCATCACTTAGTCCAACAGATACTAATTTTGCTTCGTATCTTCTTCTAGCCTCGGCAGTAAGACTTTCAATATAACTGGACGTCATTTCAACTTAATTTTAAAGACAGACCGGCTGAGAAGAAAAATTAAAAAGGCTGCAAAAACAGTTTTTGAGGCTCATAGTCCATCAGACGCCGTTCAAATGCGAAGCATGTTTTCACCGCTACCAGCTTGGTTGTGACGTAGGCTCGCGCTGATCCATTGACATGCTAACAGAATTAGCATCTCCGTCGTAACTTCAAAGTAACTTCAAATAGCAAGTATCAATTTCACCTCGATCGTGAAAATCAACTGCATTTATTAAAGTACTTCGAGGCATATGTTTCCTATGCTGTGTTTAAACTGAATATTTTGAAACTACTCGTACCAGCCTCATTTGCTTAGTCTTCTTCTGGCAATGCACTAGTTTTAGTAGGCCGACAGTCTGTCCAGCTCACCATCTTCCCCTAGCGGGGCGGCTGAGCCACTGCAGTACATTCAATGGTCATTTTTAAAAAAAAGAAAAGAAAAATCGATCTATGGACAAATGAATCGATCTTTGGAAATTAATATGAGAATCGATTCAGAATTGGAAAATCGATTTTTTAAACACAGCCCCAGTGGGGACATGTAAATAAGTGTTCGAACCTCATTTAAAGTGCCCCTGGCATGAAATTAGCTTTTTTAGGTTTTTGATCATATGTTTTATTTTCCCTAGCCTGCCTATGTTCCCTAAGGGGTTAAATTATTGATTAGTGTTTCTTTTTCCCCTGGTTGTGTCTGCCTACATAGCAAAATTAGCATTCACAAATGGGCTGATTGGCAGTTCAGCATATTTACTAGTGCAGCATACTACTGTACATCTCTGACTTCCAGCCAGTTGCCTCCCTCCCCTGAATTATACTCTCCAAGTCCCTTCCTCTGAGACCTGACAACAAACCAACAGCATGGCGTCCAGTTCGCATCAGAACTTCTCTACCTGGTGTACAAAGGACACCAATCTTTTTATCTTCCCCACTGAAAAGCTTGTTGATGGATTGCATTTATGTAGGAATGTGCCCGACCGATATAAATAACTAATACTAAAATCTTCCTGTAGCTCCATCTCCTCCTCAGGAGAGGAGCTTCAGGTCTGCCTGGTAATAACGGCTTCCAGCCACCATGACGAAACACAAAGTTTCTAATAAACGTTTCTCATCATGTTTGTGTCTTTCATATCTGAGGGAAATGGATGTTTGTAATGATTCCAGTTTATAATTCTTCCCATTGTCCCTGCGTGTGTTCGGCTGCGCACATTGACTCGGTTTGCAATCAGTCCTTCATCATCATCATCATCACTGTTTCTCTACCACTCCGGTCAGACGAAGACAGATCTAACGTGCAGAACTAGTCAGTCAGTCATTTTCTGTACCGCTTATCCAGTTTAGGGTCGCGGGGGTTGCTGGAGCCTATCCCCGCTATTATCAGGCGAGAGGCGGGGTACACCCTGGACAGGTTGCCAGTCTGTCGCAGGGCCAACACAGAGAGTCAGACAACCATTCACACTCACATTCACTCCTAGGGGCAATTTAGAGTGACCAATTAACCCAACATGCATGTCTTTGGACTGTGGGAGGAAGCCGGAGTACCCGGCTCCTCCTGCTCTATTCTGCACTGTGAGTTAAATGTATATGTGATACTTTGACTTTTTCATGGTGCGCCAGTTTTAATTATGGTGCCGATCTGTTGAACGTGTTGTTATAGTGACTCAACAACAGGACTGCAACTTTTTTCAAGGGCTTGCTGGACTGATTTTAGTCCTTTTTAGGTATTGGTGATATCAAAGTTTTTTACACTTTTTCATTGATACTTATACTTTTTGTCCCTGAATAGAGAATCACACGATTGTACAGTATGCATTAATATCTTGATTGCAAGGGCAATATGAAATATAAGTAAAACTTGAGAACAGAAGTAATAGAAAGAAATGCTTTTGAAACGATAATAGATTTTATTAATAAGTAAATTAAACAAAAATAACATAAAAACGTCTTTCAATTATCAAATAACTTAACTATAGCTTACGATTATTTCAATTTATTAAGTGGATTTTTTATGTAATAGTAATATTAAATATACCAAAATACATTGTGCAATAACCTGCATTAAGCCATCAAAACAAAAAATGATAAAACATCATCATCATCACTAACAGCAGGATCATCATGACATCTGATAGGCTACCATGATCATGTGACACAGAGGCTATAATATCTGGCTGTAATTGCACATAATTTCACTGCCTAATACTCTGAAAAGAGAAAACAAATTGCATGTTTTGTATCTGTCCAGTGGTATCTCGATACTCAAAAAAGTATTGATTCCAATATTTTGTCTGGCTGGTATGGTGTTATTGACTCCAGGGTTGTGATATGCCCATCCCTAGTCCTTTGCAGCATTCAGATCCTGGCAATGTGACTATTTTCTACTTGCAAAAAGATTATGCAAGTCATTCAGTAACTGATAAAACTAAAATTACTGTTCATCATCAGCTAGTTTAATGGAAATATAATGCACATCTTGCACTAACTGCTGATGAACTCCAAGAGTTTTCTGCAAAATTGCCAAAACATGTAATAATAAGCCTGCTTCTCTGTATACCAGCAAGTTTTTTTTTATATTATTGTGTTTATAGTTAATTTAATTGTTATTGCACATGTTAATATCCTTCTTTAAACATTGCACAGCCAAAAAATGTGCAAGTCCTTCCAGATTTCCTTGACATTGTTAAGAAAATAGGCAGATTCTCATCTGTACTGCTCTGACATGCACAGGAATGCCACCTCAGCAATGGCAGAGGGTCTACTCCTGGTGTTTGCTTGGATTAGTCTACAGGCTGTAAGAGGAGTTACATGTGGGTTAATCTAAAGTGACACTGATATTTCACTTATTTCCTCAAGTAATCCTTTGTCAGTCTGTATTGTAACTAATACAGCTGGCTTCAGCTGAAACCTTTGACAAGTCATGGCAACTATTTGTGTGCGCATTTAATTACACTAATTGAAAAAACAAATCACACATTATAGTCCTAAAAAAAAAAAAAAACTGTGTAGGGAAAGTGACTAAAAACTGCAGCATAATTTTTCTAATTGACTTTATTTTATTGATGCAGCAGCATATACAGTAATGAAACATTATAGTTCAATGACACACTAATAGAAGGTTGGTCAATTTGCAGAAGTCCGATCCCACATTGATACAACCCTTGTCCTTGGTGTCTGGCATGGCGATGTATCCTTGGGCACAAAGATAACCTGTGAAATTCCTGCTGGCTGCCTTCACAGTGTTGATGATTTTGTTGACAGCTGAGGGACAGCATCTGACGCACAAGAGGAACATAACATTCCTACGTATAGAGAAGCAGCAGCAGGTGATTATAAGGAACACACAATCAATAATTTAAAGTAGAGCAAAGGAAGAAAATAGGTCCTCAGTGAATGGACAGAAGCATAATGAAAGGACAAACAAGATTTTCTCCGACCTGCTTTAGTTGCAGTGCATCATAGCAGTTATTTTGAGACATAGGTTATTTATTATTTCCATTCTAATAGTTTTGAAATCTATTAAAGGAGACTTTGTTTATAGCCAATGCAAGAAGTAATTGGCAACAACAGGTGATACTGAATGATTTTTTTTTTCTTTGTTACATTATAGCAGCTGATTAAAAAAAGAGGATAAAACACGTAGGAATGTCAGGACCATGGACAGGGAGCAGTCCATGTCCATGTTAGGAAACAAACCATGAAGTATCCCCATCTAAACTTTGTGAGTATTAATTCCAAAAAACAGACCATCTGAGTGAGACATGTTAGTTCTGTACACAGCTCATCCTTTGTAAGAGAATGAGTCATAGATAATGAAATATACCCACAACAACCTTACAAAGCATGCTTACCTTTTGTTTTCTCATCACTTTTACTTGTAACAAGCCAGCTCAACTCTTGTGTCAACCATTTACATTCAGAAGATAAAACTTTAGTGATTTGTGTGGTTGGTGAAACTTTATTTAAAAATGTTCACCCTCACAAGGATTATCCTGTCCAGTGAGTATCATCACTCTGAGACAATAAGGTCCAAACAACAGCCATTCTTTCTTTGTGGTAATTACATCTTGAAAAAAATGACCATGGCAAATTACACTCAACACCTTTTCTGTTCCTTATAAACCAAAGAAAGTTATTTGAAATACAACCTAAAGTTAATAGCAACATTAGATGTCTCTGAAATTTTAAGTGATCGGTGTTCTCAAAGAAGACTTTAAGAAGATAAAAAGTGTATGCAAACACTGTGGTTGTCTCTTCAGTTTGAGATGAAGAGCTGGTGGTGGATGTGACCTGTGGAGGCTAAGTTTGGTTCTTTAAGACCTAAAAACTAACTGAGATCAAATCAAACTTTATTTCTAAAGCACTTTTTATACATGAAAAACAAGTTTCACAAATGAAAACAGCATAAAACAGCATAAAGCACTTTAAATTGTAAAAGCCCAACAACCTCCCCTTCTCCCTTGTAGTTTGTTGATCCACCCCCGGGTCTGGGTCGGGTCGGGTCGGGCCAGGCCGGATCAGGTGGGTTTTGGTACGGATATGTTGATTTCACGTTGTGTCCCCACAGCAAACTGTCCCCTTACGTGGAGGCGGAGTATTAACCGGATAGCGCTGCTACGTGATCGCGTGACATCATCGCAGTGCAACACCTTTTAACCAAAACGCCGTACCACACATGATAGAAACAAAGGAGACATCCATGCTTTGTTTTTACGCCAGGTCACACAGGAAGTGACAGATTTTTCAGCATATCAACAGATTGCTGTGTGTTAGCTCCACCTCTTTGGTTCAGATTCGCTAGATCAGTATCCCTGCCGAAGGCTATCGAAAAAGTAGGCCAGGTCAGGTCGAAAATAAGGGTACCCGTCCCAGGTTTTATCTGTGGAGACGCAAAAAAACGTGGACCGATCCGGCCCGACCCGCCCCAGACCTGCTGGTGGAAACGGGGCTTTAGTGAAGCAAATAAAACCCCAGTCTGACTACGACATACCTACAGAAAGAGTTAGTTGCCTATAGATGTGGTTTTGTTCTGCAAGCGTTTTGGTGCACGTCACCTGTACAAAATTCATCTTTACTAAAGTATCACCAGAGGTTAACTTTTCTTCCACCTCAAAATTTATTTTATGAAATTTGCAAATATATTTGCATTTGGAAACAAGTGTTTTGAAATGTTGGATGATAAATGTAAAGGGCAATTGTAAGTTTGGAGATGCAGAATTTTGTTGATGTACTTCTGCAGGGAGACATTTCAACAGGAGAAGTTAAATTGTCAATAAGAAGAATAAATAAGTAAGGATGAAGGAGATTAAATATGAAACATGATGAAGATCCTAAACACAGCTTAAATGTTAAGAGAAGCTGTTAGGGAATCAGTAGATTGTGCTTATGAATCTTGCATGCAAGGCCTCCAAATACCACAGAACCAGAAGTGTTAAAAATCCCCCAAACTTGGGGCGGTGATTAGCTCAGTTGGTTGAGCAGCCGCCCCATGAACAGAGGCTACAGCTCCTCAGCGCAGTCGGCCCCAGTTCGATTCCCGGTCCAGGTCCCTTTGCTGTATGTCACTCCCCACTCTCTCTGCCCCCTTCCTGTCACTATATACTGTCATATAAAGGCCACTAGTGCCCAAAAAATCCTAAAAAAAAAAAAAAAAATCCCCCAAACAAGGCTGAGGTAGTCTTCGCTGCTACAAAAATCATTTAAAAGCTGTAAATTACCCAAAGAGGGACAGTTGCTGGGTACTTTACATTAATATAGCTTTTTGCTTTTTAGCTTATTGTGAACTTTTGTTGTAAGAAATTTGATACTCCTCCAAAGTAAATTTCAAACCTTTCAAATGTTAAAGCATATTCTGTTTTTCAAGTCTATTCATTGTTATATCTGATGATTTTACCCATTAAAGACTCATCTGTTCTCTTATAAAGATTACAGATGGTATCCTGTGATGTGCTGGATCAAAGTCAAGTTCTGTTGTCAGATATTGAAACAATTTTACACTTATCTACTGTATGGCAACTGTTAAGGAACACAGACAAAAATACAAATCAATAACAAAAGAAAGAAAAAACACAGTACTGATGGAATACACTGGGCCTAACACAGCCTAACAGAGCCATGGGGAGGTTGTACCACCTCTATTGACCTTTTCTATATGTACAGTAGGCCCCATGCTGGCTAGAAAGACTGTTTCAAAAGGACAAATTAGGAGTCAGAGCAGGGAGTGATGTCATTTCAGGACAAAGAAATTGTCAACCAAAACCCCTCACATCTAACAAATAAAAGCAGGTATCCTCTGAACTGGAGCTGACAGGCCTGATGTATCAAGACCTTGCCAGCTAAAGTAAAGTTCCTTTTATCACCATCTATGCAGTGGACATACTTCATCCATACTGTGTGTTTGCCATCATGCCAGACTCCTGAACTTCTTAACTTAGCTCTTATCTATTCCAGGCTTAGGGGAGCCGTTATTCCTCCATTAAAGGTCCCATTCCCACCTGTCTTCAGTCCTTTGTACCTCTGACTTCTGCAGTCACATGTGTAGAGAAAGGAAGGTGTGAGGCACCTTGTGTCTCTTAAGTTTGAAATCTGAGCCAACTGGTTTCAGATGAAGTTGCTATTGTTAGAATGCTTGTTATGTACTGATGGTCACTTGAGGAGGTGTTGAATATTTGTCCCTGCCTCCATATGTCCTTCTCTTGTCTTGTTCCTCTCCTTGCCTCCATTCAGACAATGATACAGTTAGTGGTTGGTGTATAACTGCTTACATTCAGAGCTGTAAGACTCTTGAAGACTGAAAGTTTTATCTACTGTTGGAGACTCAGCTGTGTGCAGCACAAACAGCATAAAGGTAGGGTTGTGTTGTACTTTGTTGTATTCATTGTGCAGAATTATGGATTTGTTCATAATTTGAATATTATGATTAATCTAGCAGCATTATACATAAATTACATGTTAGACATTCCAAGTTTTTGGAGAATCCTATTGAAAAGAAAGGATTTTTTTGATGTAGTTTCTAATATTACTTTAACATAAGAAGACTGAAACGAATGGGTCAAGAGAAATGAATAACTGAAAGACTTAATGCTTCAAAGTATGTTTGCTGTGTCCACTGGGAAGGCAGAAGTTTCTGCATACTATTTAGACTGACTAATATGCATGAAAAAAACAGGCAATCTTTAGTATTGTTGCACATATTTCAAAGGAGAGCCCTAAACAGAGGCTTTTGAGAACACACAACTTTTTTAGTGTTCAATTGTGATCTAATGAGATGACTGGGATGATTACTGATAATATGTTTATATTTGGTTAAAATTAAATATTATTTTGGATTCTGGATTAAGACCATTTCAATTTTGTACGACCCTTCTTGTTGAAAAAGTAAAACAGCTGTGTGAACAGTCAGAATCTTGTAAGGTTTTTAAAAGAAAAATAACAAGTTTATTTCGTTTGTTTGTTTTTTTGTTTGTTTCTTTGAAGATCTGACATATCATGTTTGAATTCTCATATCCATGCAGTGGTGCACTGTAGTCCTGTGCTTGAGGCCCTGTATGTACTCTTCTCATTGATGAGTATTTTTACAAGACCCGTCAGAGCAACAGTACGCTTACAGTGCTGACCATATCAGTTAAAAAAAAGTTGTTTAAAGCCGTTTTTAACATCCTACCGCCATCAAGGAAATAGTCAGCTCATTGACTGACCATAAACTGGTACTCCATGTGAAAGTCATAATGTCCATCACCATTGTTATGGATATATCAGTATCAAAATGTTAGATGGGGCTGTTCAGATCGTGATGTGTCACACATCATATCATGATTCATATTTTCTAAAATGTGTCTGATTGCAACAGCTGGTAATGGCAAACATATAATAATCCGTTTAAAAAACATAGAGATATTTTGCTCGATGATCCTCAACCTCTAAATTTGTCAAAAATTCTTTAGAAACACCAGAAATAACTTACAAAGTACTACATACTAGGGCTGGACAATTAATCAAATTTTAACCGTAATTTCAATTTTGCCTTTTCACAATCATAAAAACACTGTAATCGAAGAAAAATGATTAATCCTGAAGTGAACAGACTGGTATAAGAAGCAAACTGCAGTGAGTATAGAACAGGAATGCATGTAGACTTGGTATTCATTTTCATTGCTATTATTATTTTAGATGATATTCTTATTTTAGTCCTTAACTTGTTTCTAATTTATTTTTGGTTTAATTTTTTTTTAAAGTTATATTTGAAGTTGAGTTATGTGGTCAATAAACACTTTTTATAAAATCAATGAATAATCGTGTACATTAATCATGATTTCAATATCAGTCAAAATAATCGTGATTATTTTTTTTTCCATAATTGTCCAGCCCTACTACATACTGTAGGAAACCACACAAGCAAACCTGAATGATATTTAAATGAGGCAGTTCTTGTATTAAACATTTCAAGATACACACTAACAGTTAAACTACTGGATAGACCAGCTGTCAAAACATTTCGTTGAAGCTGTGGGTAGATTATTATGTTAGATTAGTTGTATACTGTAGCTTAAGATTTTGAATGTGTTGTGATTATGCATAATTATTAAAAACAAGAAAACAAAAACCTAGTTTCAGAATCTAAAATATACTTCTTAAGTGTTTAATTACCATTTTTGATAAGCCATGTTTCAATATTAAAATGACAAACGCTGTGTAGAGTATAGGGCACTTTCCACAGAAACAACATAACTTAATTCATACTTAGTTTATCGTGTATAATGCAAAAAATACAAACATGGCTGCTTTCTTGAGTAAATCATTCCATGAGTCATGGAAGAAATTCTTTGTTCTTTTTGCTGTTACCAACATCCTGGAATTTTTTTTTTCTGAATGTGAAGATATAAAATGGATTTATAAGAAAAAGTCAAGGCACAGTTTTAGATGCAGATTCATTTTATTCTTCTAAGCTACATGAATAAGGAGACACCATTAAGACAAGTGTCTCAGAAACATTTGTTTATTCCATGTGCTTCACTCTTCATCGTGCCCTTTCTGGAAAGACAGAGAAAGAGAAAAAAGAAAGAGGTGAAAAACAAACTTTACATCCCACACTGATCTCTCATACCTTTTTTATAGCCTCAGTATGAATGTATTTTACTTGGTGAATACTGTTTGATTTGTGACGTCATTTAGTTACAGTAATACTGTGAATTGAGACAAAGTAGCTGGTAGATTTTAAGGGGTTTTTTTCAGTCACACATACTTTTTGTAAGTCCACATTTCAGCCACATGTTTGTGAGCCACAGTTTTGTTTTGTTTTGTTTGTTTTATATTTAATTAATATTATTTATTTGAATTTCTTTTTTCTCTCTCTTTATGTCTTCCACACTCATGGAACGCATACATACTCTCAATGCACCAAACCAGTCCACACACCAGTCCTTGAAACTTTAACAGACTCATATCTTTAACAATCTGTTACACCTTACACCTGCGTGCACACATAACACACAAACACAATATCACGCTCTCATCCTTCCTTTGACTCAGAGTCCCCCCACTCATTGCAACATACAGAAACATCAGATGAACATCAGACTCGGACCTCCTCTTCCTCTCTGTTGAAAATCAGGCCATCTGAGTTGAAGGTTGTCTCACATGGTTTTAGGAGCTGGTCCACTGATATCAGAAACTCTCTCGACACCCCCAGTGTAATGGCATGTTGTACATAGTCAGCAAGTGATGCTTGACTTAGTGTATTTTTTGTATTATATTATATGACAAGTCATGGCTCATTGGACACACCAACTGAACTGATGTGTACTATTATAAAGTAAAGTGCAACTCTATTAAGGTAGACATAGTTTATTTTTACAGATGTTCAGTTTTTGTTTTGTTTTTTCTTTATTGAATTAGAAGTGCTCATTTTCAACCGCGGGTATCAAGTGGGTTATAATCTTAATTGTTTTTTCTTTGTGTATTTCTTGTTTTCATACATGATGTAGTTATGTAAGTACTATATTTCAGTCACAACAGCTGATACTGATGGAAGCAACATGAGTGATATCATTCTGCGCTGACAATGTGTTTTATTGCTGCCCAGAAACTTAGAATATTCTAGGCTGGCTCATTTTTACTACTGTATGTAGATATATGAGTACCGTTTTCACAATAAAAGTGTGAAGTGCATGTGTTCATGCTTGCATACGAACCTTTGACCCCACATCACGGCTCTTGGCACGTAGCTTGTTGACCTGAGACTCAGCGATGTCGGCTCTCTCCTCAGCCTCATCCAGCTCATGCTGAATCTTGCGGAACTTGGTGAGGTTGCTGTTGGCCTGTTCCTCCTGTAGAGCAGAAACACCAAGTCTTTATCAGCCCCAAGCATGGATATCAGAAATAAGATTTAGTAGTGTAATGAATGACGGCTTTAGTCAAATGCAATGTCAGTTATCAAAGGAAAGTTATTTTACTCCTTTTGAGTAAAGTAATTTCACAGAGGATGGATGCTGTTTTTTCTTTTTATATTTACATCTTAATTACTCCTCAGTAATCATCGAGACTCAGTAAGAAATGAGTAATGAAGGTGAATATGTGCAGTGAGCTTGAATAGGTATCATTTGTATTTTTTCTGAAATATTTTGTCATATTATGAGTACTTACAGCCTCCTCTGCAGTTTTCTTGTAAGATTTAACCTTAAGCTGCAGCTTATCCACTAGATCTTGCAGACGGGTAAGATTCTTACGATCCTCTTCAGTCTGAAATTACACATAAAAAGAAAACATGACATTTTTATATGAATGAGCAGTGTGTCATGAAATCAGTGAGTGAACTAAAAACCAGAATTCAATGTTTTACATGTTAGGTCGATATCTATGAATAGGTTTGTTACACCTGGAGTCTCTAAAACTTTGCTGGTGGAACAGATGACAACTAATATGTTTATGAAATACAGTATGTTTACTTATTTAGGGTTATAATGGTGTTTCAATGCTGTAAACAGTACATGATTTGTATAATTTCTTTATTTATAGAACCATTCAGCAACCCTTTATGCTCTTTGGCTTTGTCATTAATCACTTCCATCAGGATAGGAACTTACCTGGTAGGTCAGCTCTTTGATCCTTCTTTCATATTTCCGTATTCCCTTGATTGAGTCACTGGACTTCCTTTGTTCAGCCTCCACCTCGTTCTCCAAATCTCTGATCTGTTGGGGAAATTATGCCACAAGGAAATTTTTTATGCTTTTTTTACGTGAAGAAATTGGGTGATTTTAAATTGTAAGATATTGCCTTTGTTTGAAGATATGGACTCTATTGCTTTGAAATTCCAGAAATTAGTGACACTCACCCTGGCCTCCAGCTTCTGCACCTGCTTCTTGCCTCCCTTCATGGCGATCTGCTCAGCTTCATCCAGACGGTGCTGCAGGTCTTTGATGGTTTGCTCCATGTTCTTCTTCATGCGCTCCAGGTGAGCGCTGGTGTCCTGCTCTTTCTTCAGCTCCTCTGCCATCATGGCAGCATCAGTGATGGCCTTCTTGGCCTTCTCTTCAGCATTTCTGCATTCCTGCACTGCCTCCTCCACCTCAGTTTGAAGCTGGGATGTATCACTCTCCAGCTTCTTCTTCTGGTTTAGCAGGCTGGTGTTCTGTTCACATGCAAAGTGTCACACTCAGACTTCCTCAGTAATTCAGCGATGATACAAAAGAAATGGTCCGAATCATGTCTCACCTGTGAGTGCAGCAGCTGCACCCTCTCGCTAACATCCAGCAGCTCTTGCTCTGCAAGTTTACGGCTGCGCTCAGTTTGCTCCAGAGCAGCTCTCAGCTCCTCCACTTCAGCCTGAAGCAGGTTGTTGCGTCTCTCAACAATGGCTATGTTCTCCTTCATATCATCATTGGCTCGCAGAGAGTCATCAAGCTGGAGTTGAGCATCCTGTAAAATAAACAGTTTATATGAACAGTATGTATAACTTAAGCTGTGAAGTATGAGATCATTTAAATCTTGGTAAAAAACAAACTGAAAAAATTAGAAATATCATGTTTTTTACAATTCAATACATTCTATCTCAGGAAAACTGAACTCTGATCTCATCTAATCCAAATTTTTTGGGACTAATTTCAACTCAAGAACATGAATTATTTAGAGAAGGAAAAACTAGAACTTTCTCTGACACAGTATCAAATGCACAGGCATGTACATGCAGCTATCCAGGCTTTGAGCTTACAAATGGAAACTTACAGTTACAAAGACACAGGAAGTACAGTCAACACTTGGGTAGCAGGCAGTTGTTTGCTGCTGCTGTATTAATGTTAAAATCATGTGCATTTTAAAAAAATAAAAAAATAAACTAAAAAATAGATAAAAATTCCAAACCTTCAGATGAGCATGAACAGCCTTGAGCTGTTTCTGGGCCTCAGATGCCTGCCTGTTGGCTTGACTGAGCTGGATCTCCATCTCATTGAGGTCTCCCTCCATCTTCTTTTTCAGGCGAAGGGCTTCATTCCTGCTGCGAGTCTCAGCCTCCAGAGAGCTCTGCAGAGTATCAACGATCCGTTGTTGATTTCTCTTGGCTTGCTCCATCTCTTCGTCTTTCTCAGCCAGCTTACGCTCGATGTCAGCCTTAGTCTGGTTAAATTCAAGCTGGACTCTAAGAATCTTCCCTTCTTCATGCTCCAGTGAGGCCTGGCATGGAAGAAAAGAAGCAGTGTCAAAAGAAAGCTATCACTGAATGCCCAAAAAATATTTTCAGATTCAAAAAGTTGGACTTTGCGCAGTACCTCTGCTTCCTCTAGGGCTGTTTGTATCTCAGATTTTTCTTGTTCCAGCTGCTTTCTAATCTTCTCCAGTTCATGAATACTCTTCCCGCTCTCTCCAATTTGTTCAGTCAGGTCAGATATTTCCTCTGAAAGCCAGATTGTTATGATTAAAGACTGTGTTATCATGTACATATCTTATAGGGCAGTGATTCCCAAACTGGGGGCTCAGGGCTATGTCAGTGGGGCCCAGGCAGGCTAAAAATAAGTATAGTTTTTGCACCTAAAAAAAATGGGCATATCTTTTAAAGTACTAATGAACAAATGATGATGACTGAACTAAAGGCATTTCCCCAGTGAATGTTTTTATGTGTCTCAAGGTAAATGTTTGGGTGCAAGTGGTGAGATGGGGGGCTTGACATTATAATTGCCAATGAAAAGGGGGCCCTGCAGAAAAGGTTTGGGAACCACTAGGGAAAGTTTAATTAACTAACCCTGCAGATTCTTGTTCTCCCTCTTCATGGTCTCCAGATGTTCAAGAGACTCCTCATAGGAGTTTTTCAGTTTGAAGAGCTCAGTGCTCAGAGACCTGGCTTCCTTCTGGGAGCTCTCCAGCTCGGTTTGAGACTCCTCATACTTCTGTTTCCACTCTGCCAAGACCTAAAAGGCAGTACACACTTTAGCTAAAGGAATATCTCCATACCTGTACTGATATCTTACAGCTGGTAGTGAACTTGTACCTTGTCAAAGTTTCTTTGCTTCTTGTCCAGAGCAGCAGCAGCAGCATTTGACCTCTCCACATCCACCATGAGATCTTCAATCTCATTCTGCAGCCTGTGTTTGGTCTTCTCCAGGGAGGAACATTTAGCATTCACAGCTTCAACAGCCTCCTCAGCATCCTGCAGACGCTGAGCCAGCTTCTTTCTATAGTATAATAGTTTATTTAGGTTGCTTTCCAACTTTGTTGAGTCATTCTAGATGTGTTTTACTTACTTTGCTTCCTCCAGTTCCTCCGTCCTCTGGATGGCGTCAGTTTCGTATTTGGTTCTCCACTGAGCCACCTCAGAGTTGGCCTTGGACATGCCGCGCTGCAGTTCAGCCTTGGCCTCCTGCTCCTCCTCATACTGCTCCCTGAGCAGGTCACAGTCATGGCGAGAAGACTGCACAGCATGGGCTAAAGCATTCTTGGCCTGGAATGAAAGCAAGCTTGAATTATTTGCATGTATCAGATGTGATTTGAAGTAAATGTGATTTTAGTAGCTTTGGTTTGCTACCTTGACTTCCTCTTCCAGTTGTCTTTTCAGGTCTTCAATTTGTTGTGTGTAGGACTGCTTTCCTCTGGTGAGCTGAGACACCAGGGAGTCCTTCTCCTCTAGCTGCCTTGAAAGTTCACCTGTTTGAAGCCAAAGCTCCACATGAATGTTTGATTTAACCAGACTTGGATTGTGCTCATCAAATGACGTGCATACCATTTTCAGTTTGAAGCTTTGCTTTCTGCATGGTGAAGTCGTTGATGGAACGCTGTCCCTCCTCTGACTTTGTTTTATATTCATTCATCTGGTCCTCCAGAGATCTGCACATTTTCTCCAAATTGTTCTGAAAACAAAATACAGTAAGAGCGACACATGCAGTGTAAGAACAAAGAAAACTGCTGATGACGAGACGAGGTTTAACCATGGAACTGATTCACCTTAGACTTGACGATCTGCTCCATATTGGAGACCACGTCATCGAGCTCTAATCTGAGCTCACTCTTCTCCTTCTCCAGTTTCTGCTTGACTCTCTGCAGGTTGTCGATCTGCTCTCCCAGGTCAGCGACGCTGTCGGCTTGCTTCTTCCTGAGGGTGGCGGCGGTGGCCTCGTGGTGCAGAGTGGCCTCTTCGAGGTCTCTGCGGAGTTTCTGGAACTCGGCCTCCCTCTTCTTGTTCATCTCGATCTGGGCAGCTGTGGCTCCACCAGCCTCCTCCAGCCTCTCACTGATCTCTTCCAGCTCTCTGGCCAGGTCTGCTCTCTGCTTCTCCACCTTGGCTCGGGCAGCTCGCTCTGCTTCCAGCTCTTCCTCCAGCTCCTCAATGCGGGCCTGCATGAAAGTCCAATCAAATCTCAGCATCACATTTCTCTCATATGATGAATGATAATATTTATAAGTCATTTGCCTGAATGGTTCAGAGTTGTTGCTGTGTCAATTATCACCTGCAGCTCCTTCAGTTTTTTCTGGAGCTGGGCGACCATCGCCTGCTCATCCTCTATTTTGCTGTTGAGTTGACTGATTTCAAAATCTTTCCTGTGGATGATACAAAGTTAAATGCATCAAAAGTCTCCCTCACTGAATTTAATTATTTGGTTTTAAAAAAAAAAGTTTTTTTACTTTTTCAGCTTCTCTTCAAGTTGCTGCTTGTCATTTTCCAGATCCATGATACTCTCTTGGGCCAACTTGAGGTCCCCTTCAAGCTTCCTCTTTGCTCTCTCAAGGTCCATTCGTATCTTCTTCTCTTGCTCCAAGGACCCCTCAAGCTGTAGAAAAATGAAATTTTTTAAATCAAATTTGCTTTGTTATTTGTTTATGTCCATGTAATTGAGTCAAATCTTACATCATCAACTTGCTGCTCCAGCTTGGCCTTGGCCTTGGTCAGAGTGTTGACTTTGTCTTCCTCACTCTGCAGGTCATCCAGGGTCTGCTGATGAGCTTCCTGTAAAGCTTTCTTTTCCTTGGTCAGCTTGGCAATGATTTCATCCAAAGCTGCCATCTCCTCCGTCAGGTTCTTCACCTGTTGCAGATAAAATCAGACTCCTGACGACCATCGCTGCAATATTTTCATTGTGGTATCTTTCTTTGTAATCCTATTGAATTTTACCTTGTTCTCCGTGGCGTGCTTTTCTTTCTCCACTTTAGCCAGAGTTAACTCTAAATCATCAATGTCTTTCTTCAGCTCAGAGCATTCGTCCTCCAGCTTCCTCTTCTTGGCTGTCAGTTCAGCATTCATCTCCTCCTCATCCTCCAGCCTTTCAGTCAGCTCTTTGATTTTTGCCTCCAGCTGAATCTTGCTCTTGATGAGCCCCTCACATCTCTCCTCTGCATCACAAAGACTATCTTGTTCCTATCATCAAAAAGAATCATCATACCATACAATGTCACCATCATGCAGCTGATGATGCTCCTGTACATGCAAGAATACTTTTTTTTTAACATACAGTCTGGACTTGAAGCTGCAGGTCGTTCTTCTCTTGGAGAAGAGTCACCATTTTCTCCTCCAGTTCCTTTCTACGGGCTTCCGATTTTGCGTAAGCCTCCTTTAGTTTGGTAAACTCTTCCTTCATGTTGGCCATCTCCTTCTCAGTCTCTGCTGATTTCAGCAGAGGTTTGATCTTGAAGTACATCTTCATCCAGGGCCAATTCTTGACCCCCATGAAAGCACGGATGTTCCACTGGATCACAAGTAGGGCATCCCTGTGTGCAACAGATGTGGAGATAATTGACTTGAAGATGAATGACTTACATTGATTTAAAACCAAAAGTGTATCAGGTCAAAATTTACCTGCGTTCAACAATCTTCTGGAATTCAATTCTTGCCAGAAGACCTCGTGAGCGAGACTGTATGCCAGTGATAATTAAAGCTAGTCGGTCATCTCGCATCTCCTCCAGCTGACCCAGAAGTCCAGCCTTGAAGAATACCTTTTTTGGAAGAGCAGATTTAATAATCAGTAATAATTTATCAATTGTGCAAAATGCATCTTGTACTGTAGAAACTCTTACAGTACCTTGGTGTGCCCCAGTTTGTACTGATTGTGGTCTATATCCAGTGAACCCAACAGTTTCTCAGCAGCCTTTTTGTTATCAATGAACTGTCCCTCAGGAATGGCATTTGGGTTCAAAATGCGGTATCTGTACAAGTACATTAAAACAGATCATTATTTCTGTTCATCTGTACTTTGAAATATGATGATGCTCATCAAAATCAAACCTCTGCTTGAAGTCTCCATAGAGGATCCTGTTGGGGAAGCCCTTTCTGCAGATCCTGATACCTTCCAGCACACCGTTACAGCGCAGCTGGTGCATCACCAGAGGGTTCTCCATGGCCCCAGGAGTCTTGGTCTCATTGGGGATGATGCAGCGCACAAAGTGAGGGTGAGTCGACCTCAAGTTGGTCATCAGCTTGTTCAGATTCTCCTGAGGGTTTTCACATCAAATTTGGAGTAACTACATTAACATTGTGTTTGACACTGATTTAAGACATTGTGGATTATGTGTAGTATACAATCACGTGATTCTTAAATTGAATGTATCGTGGAAACTCAGAACTCAGTTTCAGAAGGTAGTTGGTGCACATTGCTGTTATTGAATTGAATTTTCATCAGTTTAATATGAAAATATCTGATCAGTAATTCTTACTTGTGCTCTTTCTGACACTCATCTGTGCAAAGTAAATAAAAAATTCAAGTAGATATAGAATCCTACCCTGTGCAAAGCTGACACCGTCTGGAAGGATGAACCCTTTTTCTTTTTCTCAGTCTTTCCACCCTTTCCACCAGAATCTTGAGCTAAAACGGAAATGATTAAATTTAACAAAGCCTTATAAGACTTTGTTAATTCATTTAGAATCAGATTCATTGAGAATCTGTTTCAAAATTTTAATAGAAATATACCAGGAATTTGTTGCTGTTTTATGTTAACTTATGACAAGTGCATTTCCACAAACCTGAATCAGCTCCAGCATAGTTGGCAAAGAGGAAGGACAACAGCTTGAGTGTAGACTTCTGGAACAGCCCAACAACAGTCTCATTCAGAGGATCTTTGTTCTTCACCAGCCAGTTGTTGATATTATAATCAACAGTTCCAGCATAGTGAACCAGGGAGAAATGAGCTTCTGGTTTCCCTTTGACAACTCTGGGTTTCTGGAAGTTGTTGGATTTGCCCAGATGGTTGTCATAGAGCTTAGCTTTAAAGGTGGCATCAGAGGCTTTGGGAAACATGCACTCCTCTTCAAGGATGGACATGATACCCATGGGCTGAGGGAGGAAAATACAGTATGTCTGGTTAAAAACAAACATATTTTTTATAGCTTTTGTTTCAACATTTTATTGTCTGATGTCTCACCTTTTCAATCAGATCAATGCAGGCCTGCAGATCCATACCAAAATCAATGAACTCCCAGTCAATGCCCTCTTTCTTGTACTCTTCCTGCTCCAGCACAAACATGTGGTGGTTGAAAAACTGTTGCAGTTTTTCATTGGTGAAGTTGATGCACAGCTGCTCAAAGGTGTTGAACTGGAACGGCATTAGAAATTAAACAAAAATTGGTGAAGATATTTTGCAACAATTCAACAAATATGGGGTCTTTGATTTAAACTGACATCAAAGATCTCAAATCCAGCGATGTCCAGCACACCAATGAAGTACTGGCGAGGCTGTTTGGTGTCCAGGGACTGGTTAATTCTCACCACCATCCACAAGAACATCTTCTCATAGACTGACTTAGACAGTGCACCAATAGCATAGTACACCTAACAAAGAAATAATTAAAAGCATCTTTAGATTTCGCATGTACATTTTATTATATTGAACTATCTTCAAAGCTGTCTTTCCTCTTACCTGGGCAACATTTTGTCCCTTGGTGACCCACTCGTTTCCTACTTTGACTCTTGGGTGACAGAGACCTTTGATGAGGTCAGCAGAGTTCAGGCCCATCAGATACGCTACTTTGTCAGCATCTGAGCAAGTGAAGATGATACATTAGTCACGTGTTCACTGGGAGGCTGAAGTACTTAACCTGGGGTGGGCAACTCTGTTCCTGGAGGGCCAGTATTCTGCAGATTTTAGGATTTTCCCTGTTAGAGCATACCTGACTCGGATCAATGGGTAATTAGCACAAGTAAGTAGCCTACCAGTAACTGCACAAGTCTGCTAATAAAGTCTGAGTCAGGTGTCTCTGAAAACCTGCAGGATACCAGCCCTTCAGGACTCAAGTTGCCCACCCTTGATGCTGTCTTGGAAACATTTATAAGTTAAAAAAAAATTCTAGTAGATATATTAAGAAGTACATACAGTGTAAACAAGCCATCCACCAAAAAGATTCCTCTTTCAATGTGTCACATGATCTAAACTTACATTTGTAATATATAGATTTAAAAATTACTCCAGATTGTCAAAACATAAAGACCTGAGATGAATCAACATCTTTGTTTACCTTCAGTGCCGTCCGCCTCCGCCTGCTCTTCACGCTGCTTCTGCTTGAACTTCATGTTCCCGTAGTGCATGATGGCGCCGGTCAGCTTGTAAATACTGTTCTTCTCCTCTTGAGTGAAGCCCAGCACATCAAAGGCTTCCTTAAAGAAATCAAGAAATTTTATTTTGATGTTTGTTTCCAAAGGAATTTCCAGTATAAATTGTTTGTTGTTAACAAAAGATTGAGCTCACATCAGTGGCCATCAGCTCGTCAGAGTCATTGATGGAGGCTACAGTCGTCTCTCCTTGGGAGATGAAGGCGTAGTCATAGGGGTTGTTGGTGATGAGCAGCATTTCTAGAATTGCACAAAAATATTTATTATAAATGCATGATGTAGTGCAGACAAGGCATAAATATATTACAATTATTCATACTTACCCAGGAGTTCAGGCTTAATCTGAGACAAGATCTGGTAGAAAATGTGGTAGTCCCTCTCAGCTTTGAGCTGGTAGGTCACACGGGACTTTTCCAGAAGGTCTGTAAGAAGAGCGTTTGTTACTCTGGCCTACAAATGTTGAGTCTGCATTCATAGTTGTGATGTAAACCTTGTTACTTACAAGTTTCAATATCAGCAGAGGCCAGCTTTCCTCTGTTGTCAAAGTGAATACGAATGAATTTACCCTAACAGAAAAAGATCCACTCATCTTAGTCATATTGATTGAGCTCCTCTCATCTCCATTTGCAGTCTGACAGTCACTCACAAATCTGGAGGAGTTGTCATTCCTGATGGTCTTGGCGTTGCCAAAGGCCTCCAGAGCAGGGTTAGCCTGAATGATTTGATCCTCCAGGGTTCCCTGATGTTCGCAAATAAAGACACAACATCAGGCAAGATGGCAGTTTTGAAAACACTTTAAATAACTGAAACCTTTCTACTGACGCTATATAACCTTTAATATATATATATATATATATGATATCTAGAATTTGACATGTATTACAAACCTTTTTTTCAGCAGCAGCATCTTTTTTCAAACCTGGGACAGCAGCAATGCTTGCAAAGTACTGGATGACACGCTTGGTGTTGACAGTCTTTCCAGCTCCAGATTCTCCGCTGAGTGGAGGAGACCCCCAAAAGTTTAAGGATATGGCCGATAACTCTTAACTGCTGGCAAGATTTTGGATAGTGGAGCAACTTACGTGATAAGGATTGACTGGTTTTCTCTGTCTGTGTGTAAGGAATCATGAATAAGTGAAAAAAATATGTCAACGGAATTTCTAAAAAGAGAAAATATTAAGACTATAAATGATTAATTCACCTGACAGCATGTACTGGTAGGCATTGTCAGAGATGGAGAAGATATGAGGAGGAGCTTCACTCCTCTTCTTTCCTCTGTAGGCAACAACCACCTCCTGGTTGTAGACTGGCAGCCACTTGTATGGATTGACAGTCACGCAGAAGAGCCCAGAGTAGGTCTGGTATACCAAGAAAACGATGGCACATAGTTTTTTAGATGCTCAACTATTATATCGGTGTGGACAAATAAACCAGTAAACTGACTCACGTAGATCATCCATGCTGCGTAACGCTCTTTAAGGTTAAACAGCACAGCTGGCTCGTGGAGGAAGGTGAACATCGCCATGTCCTCAATTTTATCGAACTTTGGCGGGTTCTGTGGGTGTACATCACACTCTTTCACCGTGACGGTCTGTAAGAAGAAGATGACGTTTTAATTGAAAGACTGAACCGAACATGTCTCTACACAGAAATATAGACATTTTAATTCAGATGATGAAATTTAGTTACCTTTCCAAACTCAGTGTCAGCAGTGACTTTGTCACCATCACGACTCTGGACGGTTGCTTTGACGTACTCACACTCAGGATCAGGAACAAAACACTCCCTCTTCATGTCAAATGGACGAGTCTGGGCTTCTAGACGCTCCTTATCCGATTTCCTCAGAAAAGGAGCAGCAGGCCCAAACTCTGCCATGACAGCGTCCCCCATGGTTCAACTTTCAACCTGTTAAAAACAATTAATCAATATTTGCTATAAATGTAGCGTAGATTTTTTGTTTTTTTGTTTGTTTATTTTTGCAAAAACATGATTTTCATCCAATATCCCATGAACCAGGCAACAAACAGTCGAAGTAAATAAGCAATAAAGAATAGTTAAATAATTTATTGGTCAAAATTAACCAATATTGTGTATGAATGCAGATTTTTCTTTTCATACAACAAACAACATTTCTTGTAATGGCAGTTACAGTTAATTGTTAATTTTCTATTTAAATCTAAATGCAAAAATAAGTTCACTTGCATTAAGGTGTTTTCCACATTAGAAATATGTAGATAACATTTACCTTTAAGTGACCTGGTGTGACGTATTTTTACGTAACACCTGAAATGTTAGTTAAGTAGTGAACTGTATTTACATGCACATATACCAGCTAAAAATATAACTGGGACAAAACTGAGTTGCAGCTGTTGATTTTACCTGAGGTGTTGTCACCCTGAAGGAAATTTGAATCTTTGCTATTCATGTTAAGTAGACAGAAGCAAAACAAAGGTCATATCACCACATTGTTGGACATTTCGATGAAAAGAGAACTACTGATCTCAACAAATGAGTCACTCATCCTCTACAAATTGCTAATAACAGAAACTATCTGTATAAATCTCTGAACGACATAAAAAATTGTCACAACAGACGTAATTTCTCTTTGAAATGCTGTTTTTCTTACCTTTGATCAGCAACCTTGTCAAGTGAAGTGATGGATCCAGCCTCTGACACCAGGCTGCCTCTCCATTAATAAAGGTTGTAAGTCAACCAAATATGGGGATGAATATCAGAGAAATGGCATCCAGGTTGCCTATCACAAAAAGCATTCTCCAAATTGGGTTGAGCCCAGTGCTGCTATTTGTTGCTGTCACCTTGAACAACAGACCATTATGCCAGAGTGGACATGACAAAGAAAGGGAGAGGCAGGAGGTGGGGAAGCTTGGACAGGCTGCTGTCTCAGTAAGCTGTACAAAGTAGGCTGCATATACTGTAATATTGAACAATTAAAGTGATTTTAAATTGAATCAGCATCATGTTTCTGTTTAATTAAAGGAGGATTAAACTATGTTAAATTGTTTCTTAACATCTATTCAAATAGGTAATCTGTTCAACATACTGGGTCTAATTTTAAGAAGAAACCTGTTTATTATTAGTAATTTATGATTGGTCAATGACCAAACTCAAATTTTGATTAAAGAAGTCGTACTGGCATCTCGAACTACACCACATAAACATGTCAGATTGTCAGTGATTTACATGACGTTTGTTTTTTTTTTGTTTTGTATTTTTTTAACAAGTTAACTAAATAAAGACATGACCAATTGGAGCAAACCCAGGAGAAAACCTGATAATGTGAGATACTCAGTAGCCTTTGTAGATGGACAACTGTTCCCTCGTGCTCAAAGTAAATAAAGTAGCCTACCAGCAAGCAAGTTTTGTAGGACTTCAAACATTTAAAGACCAGAAGTTTAACAGGAGTCTGTCCAGGGATAGGATGTGCAATATAAATCCTGAGAAAGAATAAAGAGCCACAGCTGTTGTCTGCAGAGAGGCAAGATGAGGCCAAGGTCACAACTGTGATGTCTCTCTATTATCACTCACTGCTGCTCAGTTTTAGGTACAGTATAAACTCTGCATACATATGTGTGTCTCTTTAATAGACATGCCCAGACTCTTAGACTAACTCAAGTTCATGTTATATATACACATGAAAAAGCTACTAAAGATGATGTGCTGCTCTATATCCTGGAGCTGGACTAACACTTTCTCCACCTGAATGTCACATCGAATTGAGTCAAGAGTAATTATGTCTGACATCCAGTAAATATTCCCAGTTAGATGATATTATTACTCTCTTCCATATATTGTTTGTATTAAGTGTCCAACATTCGGTTCAGGCCTTTGTTTTCAATGCAATTAGCATAAAAGTGCATACAACCAAACATCATTGGTAAAGGTCTTCTCAAGATAAGAATATTGCTCTTTAGCAGATAAGAAAGGAGGGTTGTAACAAACACCTGGACTCTTGCAAAGATTTGAAGTGCTGCTTTGCATTTCAGTAAAATGTCTGGTTTTAGAATAGCTATTAATGCACAGGTGGTCTAATCTAATCTAATCCTTTATTTATGTTTAATTAGATCTCAGATAGTGAAAAACTTAGTTTATTTAAATCCAGGTGAAGACCCACCTGTTTTCAGTGTATTTATGTAGATTTTTATTAAAAATAAAAACCCCAACTTTTTTATTTTTTTTTTTTATATTTAAATTTTTTTTTTTTAAAATTTTTTATATTTTTTTTTTCTCCCTTTTTTTTTAAAATTTTATTAAAAAAATTTTTATATTTTAAAAAAAAAATAAAAAAAAAAACCCCTCCTTTAATTAGCCATAAATGGGATTTCATTGAAGCACACGTGGGTTATTGCCTAGCTCTTATGTTTTGTGTTAGATGTGCTTAACATTTCTACTGCTGGTATAATCTTATGACATTTGTAGACAAACAAAATGTGAGCTTTGTGATTTCAATGGTGAACTATTACCTGGACTATAACTAGGGTATATACACTCTTAAGTACATATAGATATAGTCTGGCTCCTTTGCATCTTCACGTACAATAAACAATGTAGAATTCTTAAAAAAGCCTTTAGAGACCACAAAGTCAAGAGTAAGTGTATAATTTTTTTAAATACTTTATCAGACACTAAATACTTTGGAAATGTAGTTATGCCAAATATGTACACAATGCTCAAAAGTTTGGGATCCCTTTCCCGTTAAATTTAATAGAACGTGATGCCAAACCTTTGAGCAGTAGTGTATATGAACTTTTTTAGCAAAATAAACCTGTATTTATGTGATATATTTTTACAATTTGCCACCATTAAATGACCAGTAGATTGAAAATGAGAATGAGTCAGATGTGCATCATTTCGTTTTGCAGATGATGCTGTATTCTCACTACTGTAGGTGTACAGTATAAGCATCTTGATTTTTATATTTTAACAATACGCAAAGTATTAAAATGATTTAAGGTCTGTAGATATTCTAAAGACAAACTCGGATTACCCCCCCCCCCCCCACACACACACACACACACCCCCAAGCCAAAAGAAAAAAAAAATCCACTCATTTTGTTTTTAAGGAGATCATTTCAAGACCAGATTAAAATGAAGTTTCTGCTTCAGTGATGCCAACAGACTCTCTGTCCGATCGAGAAGACTCAAGGATGTAATCTAATTTTTTTTTTTTTTTTCATTTTGTCTTTATTAAGTCTTACAGAGATGATGTCACAAAGAGTATAGCATTGACTATTTTAGACATTTTACTTTTTCGGTCACTGTAATCACATTAAACCAAAGTCTAGCATTTAATATCTGTAACTTTCAAAGACATTTTTACAAGCAAAATATTTTAGACTATAAACAAACAGAACAGAAAGTAACCAGGGAGCACGCTGCAAACATCACATCAGTGGGAGAAAAGAAAATCTAGTCAGCAGGATTTGACATACTGAACCCATTTCTTCCAAAATGCAGAGAAGTCTTCTAATGTATGATGAATATAGGCTGTTATGCGCTCCATTTTATAGATGTCCATTGTTATATCCATCCAGGTGTCCAAGGTTGGGGATTCATGAGACAACCACTTTCTAGTCAGAGCTTTTTTTACTTGCAATCAATAAGATACCTAGAAGATATTTGTCCTTCCTCGTCCATTCAGGTGGTATATAGTCAAGATACATTTCTTTGATCTCCAACCTAACTGTGCCTTGAAAAATAGAACTTAAAGCATTATTTACCTCTTTCCAATAATCTCTAATTGTGATCAAAATAATTTTTAACACTCAGTAATTGTTTGTTTAGAAAAAAAAAAACTTACCAGACACCGAAATAATTTTTTTTCAGTTAATATCTCTTATTTAAGTAGTTTCTAGAAGTGTTGACATCTATAGCAGAAGGTGTTGTTGCATACAGAGATTCATATTGCTGTGACCTATACTCCAGGCTTCTGTCCAACTGCTGCATGCAGCAACTGCCCTTGGTCTGCTCCTGTTGACATGGCATTGTTTTCTTCTCTTTATCCTTGAGCACAAAGATAACTTGTGAAATTCCTGCTGGCTGCCTTTGAGGGCTTGGTGGTTCAGAGGATAGCTTGGGGACAGCATCTGACGCAGGTTGTCAGGACAGTGTGTTTCTTCTATGAGCAACTGCAACAGGTGATGAGTCTGTGAGCTGCCAACAGTATATTGCAGTATGGGACTATATGTAGTTAAGTGTTAGATGAATATCAGTTACATACAGCTGTAAATTAAATCTGTATTCAGCCAATGATTTAAGAAACCAAAGTGATAGAAGAGTGAGAATGGAGGCAGGAGTTAAGTCAATGAGACTGAGGCAAATCAACTCAAGACTTCCTTTGATAATGGCAACCAGAAGCTTAAATAGGTTGATGACTTTTTGGTCTAACCAAAGTTTAAACACAGTCGTGGTGATATTATGTCAAGAATTGCATCAAGAAGTCAGCACCATCCCTCTCATCACATGTCATCCTGCTGGGACCTGTCACTGCTTGTCTTCATACTTGAGTTTTCATCTCCTTCACTTGTGCCTCGGTCTATTCCAGGCTCCAGGAGAGAGTGACTGTCCAGCCATGTATGGTCTCATTCTCAGCTGTTCACAGTCTTTGAGTCTTTGACTTTTACAATCACATGAGCACACAAAGGAAGGTGTGAGGCACCTTGCCCCACTTAAGTTTGAAACTGGAGCCAGCAAAGCTATTGGTAGTATTTGTAGTTGTGGTTGTTAAAGGTCACTTCCAAGGGGTGTTGAGTTCTGCTGGTGGCTCACAGAAGTTGCCCTTGTCTTCTTCTCACTCATGTAGGTTGTGAAGCTCTGTGTGGATTCAAACTCTGATTTCTGCTTGTCTTATAAAGAGGCAAGAGCTGGGACATCATGAACTTACCAAAAGGTACACACTTCAACCTTTATTTATAGACTTTTTTTCTATTCTGTTGCAATAACCTTTTTATTTTAGTCATGCTGTTGCTCAAAAATCAGTGTGCAGTTTCACGTATGAAATGCATTTGCATGAATTGATTAGGTCTCTCCTGGAGTGACTGGACCCTTCACCAAGCCTGCATCTGTTCTGTGGTCCAGATGGCCTTCCCTTGTCTTGCTGTGAAGATGCTTGCTCCAGGAAAAAAAAGCTGGCTTCAACAACTGATGTAAAGGTTAGTAGTTTTAACTTTTCTAGTTTTGAAATGGTTCATCTTACCAAAATGCAATAAATGATTACAGCTCATCTTATAAGAACGAAAAACAATCAAGTATTTCAGTAATATCCATTACTCTGTGGCACATGCTGGTGGTAAAAAATTGATTTAGGATTGTTTGTGTTTTTGTTTGGTTTTCATAACAATAAGACAAGACAGGGATGCAAAACAGGAGAATGAGATTCTTGTTTTATGACATCTGTTGCAGGTGTTTCACTGAGGTGTTCACACACAAACGTCTCTTAACTTTCTTTTCAGACTGTGTGTCAACTAAATGTTTACATCCAAATTACTGATGCTGCCCAGATCCTCTGATAACGCTACAATTTTAAGTTGAATATTATTTTTTCTCAACAGAACCCTCCAGGAAGATTCCTTTTGTAAGATTTATTAGGGCTTGAATAAGTTCTTGAACTATAAAGAAGTAAATTCTGTAAAATACTTGGCGCAGTCTTTAGGTTGGAGAGCATGTTTTCTTCCCTTATACTGACAAGCAGACGCTGCAGTTCTGAAATAAATGAACTTACAGCAGACCTTTTCTGCAGCCTCTCCAACATATCACTGTGTCACATCTGAAGCCTGTAATGTCCTATTCAAATAGTAATAAGGGTTTTATTTAAACATAAAAGAATATTTTTCAATATTTGCAATTAGTTAAAGATCTATGTTTGATCATTTTTTTAAAATTCTAAATAAAAGAACAGGCAGAACATCATTGTGTTATTTGTACATGAGGTTTAGATGTAGCTGTCACTTTTCTCAAACTTCACCGCTCCAGATAATATTTGTTCTGCTTCTTGGATGTTTCAGTTGCAACAAATGGATGAGCTGACAAAGTTGGAGAAATGAAACAGTTTACTCACCCAAAACACAAATGTCTGCAACTAAAGACTTAATTATAAAATTAAAAAATAAAAGATCTATTAATTTGTATTATGAGCCCATTGTGGGGCATTGAGGACTCATTTGGAATTAAATTGGAGTAAATGTGTTAATTAGATTTTAGACATGATGGCTTCTTATACAGTTGTGCTTGAAAGTTTACATCCCCTCCCATTAAAGAAAAGGCTAAATTCACAAAAGTAATTCAAATAATACAAAACAGGGGAAAAAAGTAATAATAAATAAAAATTTACTTAATTATAATTTAGTAAAATAAAATATTGGTTTAGAAATTTTTGTTAAAAAAAAAAGAATATAAAATATAAACAAACAAAACTGTTCCAGACAAATTGAAGCACCTTGCTCATGAACAGTGGCTTAAAATATCTTTCAACATGTGTAGAAGTCTTATTGGACATTACAGAAAACACCTGATAGAAATGATTGCCTCAGAGTGTTGCACAACAAAATTTTTAGCTCAGGAGCCCCATCATGTTTGTTTACTTGTTTTATTTTTTGTGTGTGTTTTTTTCTGTCTTTAATGGAAGAGTATGTAAACTTTCAAGCACAACTGTATTGTTTTTCATTTCTTTTCTTTTTTTTTCTTATTGCTTTGGTGCTATAGTTTGTCACTTGTTTGCACAGCATTCAAAACGCATAGAATTATATTGTTGAATTTGTCTACTATTTGTTATCCACTCCTATAAAACTACAGTAAAGATGAACCTATGTAGTGAGTAATTGTAATTTAATATATCTGAAAATATAATATTATTGGACACTTTTCTCCATCAGTGTGCTTTATATCAATTTATTATTTTTACATAATCTCATTGTGATACTTGTGTTAATCAGTTTATCAAAAATCAATTGAATTACTGTTTTTGTCTCTCTTTTTTTTCCTTTTAAAAATGTTGGCAACCAAGAGAGGATTTACCAATAAAGAGTCAAGAAACAACTTTAGATGCACATCAGGTTTATTCTACTGAACAAAAAAACATGCTTAAGGAGACATCTTCACAGAGGGAGGATATGCCTCAGAAACATTTCTCTTAAATGAAACTTCACTCTTCCTCATGTCCTTTCTGGAAAGGAAAAAAAAAGAAAATACATTTGCTTTTCACAACACAGACAAAACTCATTCAAGTTTTTTTTTTATGAGTAATACCTCAAATTCACACAAGGGAAAGCAGTTAGATTTAGCTCTCTGATTAAAAATGCTTGAATGGAATGAAACTTGACTTCTTTTAGTTTTTTAAGATGTTTTCACCTCTTATCTGAAAGGCTTCCTCAGTTTCAGCTAGTGGGGAAGTTCAGACTCATACGCTGTTGATGGGACACACTTGGTCGTTGAGGTCACTCATTTGTCACTCAACTATTTCACACATGTGATCAGGCAGGTAAACATCCCACAGGTGACAATGACCTCCACAACCACTGGGTGGGTAGTGTGTGTAAATTTCCCAGCAACCGCTTATAAGCCTCGAACTCTTCTCTAATCATGTAGATGATTCACCTTTCTTTTGGATGAGAGGTGAAATGTCTTCAAGAGACAAGAAAAGAAGTCCAGCGGCTTTCTATTTAAGCACTTAGTGCTACATACTTAGCTCAGATCGCGGAAAATCTGCGCTGACAATGTGTTTTATTGCTGCCCAGAAGCTTAGAATATTCTAGGCTGGCTCATTTTTACTACTGTATGTAAATATATGTGTATCGTTTTCACAATAAAAGTGTGAAGTGCATGTATTCATGCTTGCATACGAACCTTTGATCCTGCATCACGGCTCTTGGCACGTAGCTTGTTGACCTGAGACTCAGCGATGTCGGCTCTCTCTTCGGCCTCATCCAGCTCATGCTGAATCTTGCGGAACTTGGTGAGGTTGCTGTTGGCCTGTTCCTCCTGTAAGACAGAAACATCACAAATGTGTCAGACCAATTTAAATGGTCATATTTGGGGGTACTACTTAAAATCAAGTGTACTTACAGCTTCTTCTGCAGTCCTTTTGTAGGATTTGACTTTAAGCTGCAGCTTGTCAACCAAATCTTGAAGACGAGCGAGATTTTTACGGTCTTCTTCAGTCTAAATTGAGCAAATGAAAAAGAGAAGTATAAAGAAAATATGAAATGTTTGTATAATTTGATTTAGATTGTTGATATTTTGACAACACAAAGAGAGAAGAGAGTGATGATAACCTGATAAGTGAGCTCCTTGATGCGTCTCTCATACTTTCTGACTCCTTTTACAGCATCGCTGGCCTTTCTCTGTTCAGCCTCCACCTCATTTTCAAGTTCCCTCACCTGTAGGATACCACAGCAAAAGTTTATAACCCTCTCTCTTGTTCACATGAGACTGATGTTATTTGCTATGTTTGAATGCTAGACGTCAAATACTCAGTGTACTCACCCTGGCCTCCAGCTTCTGCACCTGCTTCTTGCCTCCCTTCATGGCGATCTGTTCAGCTTCATCCAGACGGTGCTGCAGGTCTTTGATGGTTTGCTCCATGTTCTTCTTCATGCGCTCCAGGTGAGCGCTGGTGTCCTGCTCTTTCTTCAGCTCCTCTGCCATCATGGCAGCATCAGTGATGGCCTTCTTGGCCTTCTCTTCAGCATTTCTGCATTCCTGCACTGCGTCCTCCACCTCAGTTTGAAGCTGGGATGTGTCACTCTCCAGCTTCTTCTTCTGGTTTAGCAGGCTGGTGTTCTGTTGTTCACATCGCACATTTTCTGTGAAAATACTTGAAGCATACAAGCCCAGTGTATGAAAGGTGACTGTGTCTCACCTGTGAGTGCAGCAGCTGCACCCTCTCGCTAACATCCAGCAGCTCTTGCTCTGCAAGTTTACGGCTGCGCTCAGTTTGCTCCAGAGCAGCTCTCAGCTCCTCCAGCTCAGCCTGAAGCAGGTTGTTACGTCTCTCAACAATGGCTATGTTCTCCTTCATATCATCATTGGCTCGCAGAGAGTCATCAAGCTGGAGTTGAGCATCCTGCAAGAAGAATACACATAATTGATTGTCACCTGTTTATAAAAGTAGCAACAAGATTATCCTTTTTTTCTTCACTCAGACCTTCAGATGAGCATGAACAGACTTGAGCTGTTTCTGGGCCTCAGATGCCTGCCTGTTGGCTTGGCTGAGCTGGATCTCCATCTCATTGAGGTCTCCCTCCATCTTCTTTTTCAGGCGAAGGGCTTCATTCCTGCTGCGAGTCTCAGCCTCCAGAGAGCTCTGCAGAGTATCAACAATCCGTTGTTGATTTCTCTTGGCTTGCTCCATCTCTTCGTCTTTCTCAGACAGTTTTCGCTCAAGGTCAGCCTTTATCTGGTTGGTCTCAAGCTGGGCTCTGAGAATCTTCCCTTCTTCATGCTCCAGTGAGGCCTGACATTGAACAGATGAATTTGGTCAAAAGTTATTCATTGTCAAACATAAACATATTTTCAGATACAAATAGTTAGACTTTTCAGAGTACCTCTGCTTCCTCCAGAGCTGTCTGTATCTCAGATTTCTCTTGTTCCAGCTGCTTTCTAATCTTCTCTAGCTCATGAATACTCTTCCCGCTCTCTCCAATTTGTTCAGTCAGGTCAGATATTTCCTCTGAAATACAAATTTATTTTCAACTTTGTAGTCATTTTAACTTTGAACATTCACTTGCAAAATTCACTTAAAAACACCTGTTCTCATTCATGTGAGATTTACTGTCGAGAAAGCTTGCTTTGAGAAGAGGCTTTCAAAGAATTGCCATAACTCACACTTCTACAGTTACACTGTGGACCAATCACACACCAGTGCACAGAAAGTTTCAGCATGGCTAACCCAAAAGGTAGAACAGAATAGACTAAATGAACATTAGCAAATCAATTTGCACACCCAGACATGGAAACCATGTGTGTGTGCCTTACCCTGCAGATTCTTGTTCTCCCTCTTCATGGTCTCCAGATGTTCAAGAGACTCCTCATAGGAGTTTTTCAGTTTGAAGAGCTCAGTGCTCAGAGACCTGGCTTCCTTCTGGGAGCTCTCCAGCTCGGTTTGAGACTCCTCATACTTCTGTTTCCACTCTGCCAAGACCTAAAAGGCAGTACACACTTTAGCTAAAGGAATATCTCCAAACCTGTACTGATATCTTACAGCTGGAAGTGAACTTGTACCTTGTCAAAGTTTCTTTGCTTCTTGTCCAGAGCAGCAGCAGCAGCATTTGACCTCTCCACATCCACCATGAGATCTTCAATCTCATTCTGCAGCCTGTGTTTGGTCTTCTCCAGGGAGGAACATTTAGCATTCACAGCTTCAACAGCCTCCTCAGCATCCTGCAGACGCTGAGCCAGCTTCTTTCTATAGTATAATAGTTTATTTAGGTTGCTTTCCAACTTTGCTGAGTCATTCTAGATGTGTTTTACTTACTTTGCTTCCTCCAGTTCCTCCGTCCTCTGGATGGCGTCAGTTTCGTATTTGGTTCTCCACTGAGCCACCTCAGAGTTGGCCTTGGACATGCCGCGCTGCAGTTCAGCCTTGGCCTCCTGCTCCTCCTCGTACTGCTCCCTGAGCAGGTCACAGTCATGGCGAGAAGACTGCACAGCATGGGCTAAAGCATTCTTGGCCTGGAATGAAAGCAAGCTTGAATTATTTGCATGTATCAGATGTGATTTGAAGTAAATGTGATTTTAGTAGCTTTGGTTTGCTACCTTGACTTCCTCTTCCAGTTGTCTTTTCAGGTCTTCAATTTGTTGTGTGTAGGACTGCTTTCCTCTGGTGAGCTGAGACACCAGGGAGTCCTTCTCCTCTAGCTGCCTTGAAAGTTCACCTGTTAGAAAGGTCCAAAGCTCCAAATGAATGTTTGATATAACCAGACTTGGATTGTGCTCATCAAATGACGTGCATACCATTTTCAGTTTGAAGCTTTGCTTTCTGCATGGTGAAGTCGTTGATGGAACGCTGTCCCTCCTCTGACTTTGTTTTATATTCATTCATCTGGTCCTCCAGAGATCTGCACATTTTCTCCAAATTGTTCTGAAAACAAAATACAGTAAGAGCGACACATGCAGTGTAAGAACAAAGAAAACTGCTGATGACTAGACGAGGTTTCACCATGGAAGTGATTCACCTTAGACTTGACGATCTGCTCCATATTGGAGACCACGTCATCGAGCTCTAATCTGAGCTCACTCTTCTCCTTCTCCAGTTTCTGCTTGACTCTCTGCAGGTTGTCGATCTGCTCTCCCAGGTCAGCGACGCTGTCGGCTTGCTTCTTCCTGAGGGTGGCGGCGGTGGCCTCGTGGTGCAGAGTGGCCTCTTCGAGGTCTCTGCGGAGTTTCTGGAACTCGGCCTCCCTCTTCTTGTTCATCTCGATCTGGGCAGCTGTGGCTCCACCAGCCTCCTCCAGCCTCTCACTGATCTCTTCCAGCTCTCTGGCCAGGTCTGCTCTCTGCTTCTCCACCTTGGCTCGGGCAGCTCGCTCTGCTTCCAGCTCTTCCTCCAGCTCCTCAATGCGGGCCTGCATGAAAGTCCAATCAAATCTCAGCATCACATTTCTCTCATATGATGAATGATATTCTTTAAATGTCATTTTCCTGAATGGTTCAGAGTTGTTGCTGTGTCAATTATCACCTGCAGCTCCTTCAGTTTTTTCTGGAGCTGGGCGACCATCGCCTGCTCATCCTCTATTTTGCTGTTGAGTTGACTGATTTCAAAATCTTTCCTGTGGATGATACAAAGTTAAATGCATCAAATGTCTCCCTCACTGAATTTAATTATTTGGTTTAAAAAAAAAAGGTTATTTTACTTTTTCAGCTTCTCTTCAAGTTGCTGCTTGTCATTTTCCAGATCCATGATACTCTCTTGGGCCAACTTGAGGTCCCCTTCAAGCTTCCTCTTTGCTCTCTCAAGGTCCATTCGTATCTTCTTCTCTTGCTCCAAGGACCCCTCAAGCTGTAGAAAAATGAAATTTTTTAAATAAAATTTGCTTTGTTTTTTGTTTATGTCCATGTAATTGAGTCAAATCTTACATCATCAACTTGCTGCTCCAGCTTGGCCTTGGCCTTGGTCAGAGTGTTGACTTTGTCTTCCTCACTCTGCAGGTCATCCAGGGTCTGCTGATGAGCTTCCTGTAAAGCTTTCTTTTCCTTGGTCAGCTTGGCAATGATTTCATCCAAAGCTGCCATCTCCTCCGTCAGGTTCTTCACCTGTTGCAGATAAAATCAGACTCCTGATAACCATCGCTGCAATATTTTCATTGTGGTATCTTTCTTTGTAATCCTATTGAATTTTACCTTGTTCTCCGTGGCGTGCTTTTCTTTCTCCACTTTAGCCAGAGTTAACTCTAAATCATCAATGTCTTTCTTCAGCTCAGAGCATTCGTCCTCCAGCTTCCTCTTCTTGGCTGTCAGTTCAGCATTCATCTCCTCCTCATCCTCCAGCCTTTCAGTCAGCTCTTTGATTTTTGCCTCAAGCTGAATCTTGCTCTTGATGAGCCCCTCACATCTCTCCTCTGCATCGCAGAGATTATCTTGTTCCTATCATCAAAAAGAATCATCATACCATACAATGTGACCATCATGCAGCTGATGATGCTCCTGTACATGCAAGAATACTTTTTTTTAACATACAGTCTGGACTTGAAGCTGCAGGTCGTTCTTCTCTTGGAGAAGAGTCACCATTTTCTCCTCCAGTTCCTTTCTACGGGCTTCCGATTTTGCGTAAGCCTCCTTTAGTTTGGCAAATTCTTCCTTCATGTTGGCCATCTCCTTCTCAGTCTCTGCTGATTTCAGCAGAGGTTTGATCTTGAAGTACATCTTCATCCAGGGCCAATTCTTGACCCCCATGAAGGCACGGATGTTCCACTGGATCACAAGTAGGGCATCCCTGTGTACAGTAGTTTTGGCATTAAAAAGCTTTCCAAAGTCTTCAGTATGTATGATTTTTTGCCTTCTATTTAATAATATGAAAGGTCACCCTTTCACCAGTTTTTACACACACCTGCGTTCCACAATCTTCTGGAATTCAATTCTTGCCAGAACACCTCGGGAACGAGCTTGGATCCTTGTCATAATCAGAGCCAAACGGTCATCTCGCATCTCCTCCAGCAGACCAAGCAACCCAGCTTTGAAGAAAACCTTATTTGTGCAACCCAATTATATCAGGAATGAGTAATGTTCCCATGTTGAAAGCACTTGTGCGAATGTGTGTTATACAGGCTAACTTAAAACAACCACATCACAGGCAAATGGAAAAGCCATTGTAGATACAGTATACAAGGAATTTCTTGCATATATTTATTGTTATTTGAAGACGGTTGGAAAGTCATAAAAAAAGAACGACATACTGTATGTCACCCTTTGTAGTTTTTCTTCACTACAAGCAAGAATAGTTTACCTACCTTAGTGTGCCCCAGTTTATACTGGTTATGGTCAATATCCAAGGATCCCAGCAGCTTCTCTGAGGCCTTTTTGTTGTCGATAAACTGGCCCTCAGGTATGGCACTTGGGTTTAAAATGCGGTATCTTTCATGGGAATTAACAAAAAAATAAAGAAATTTTAACTTCATTCAATTTTGTATGCATAATATCAAATTAACAAAATAAATTTTGTTAAATTATTGTTTCTTTGTAAATATTTAGAAATAGAATGCCTAAATATGTGTTCAGAAACAGCAATTACAATTAAGACACTGTGATTTTCACTTGTATAAGCATTTTATAAATGTTTACATTTTGGAATAATGTCACAAAGTCACGTTTAATGGAGAATAAACATGGCAGAATGATGTTGGTTCCTGTGCATTGTAGGAGAATAAGCTTCTAACTATTTTTCAAATTAATTTTCTTTTTTCATACAGGTTCATGGTTGACTTAGTAACTGACCAGACACCCCTGTATTTTTTCAATCATTTTCTTGGTGAATGACATTTCTTAGGGGGTTTAAATTACAGTATCTTTTTCAGATCTACATAAAATATGATAGTGACTTCTCTTTACCTCATTTTAAAATATGAGGGTGCTCATCAAAATCAAACCTCTGCTTGAAGTCTCCATAGAGGATCCTGTTGGGGAAGCCCTTTCTGCAGATCCTGATACCTTCCAGCACACCGTTACAGCGCAGCTGGTGCATCACCAGAGGGTTCTCCATGGCCCCAGGAGTCTTGGTCTCATTGGGGATGATGCAGCGCACAAAGTGAGGGTGAGTTGACCTCAAGTTGGTCATCAGCTTGTTCAGATTCTCCTGTAATATGATGAAACAAAATGTATTTAAGTCTTAGAAAAGTCTGAATATGCAGGATAGAAACATAAACGTTTCATACCCTGTGGAGAGCAGACACAGTCTGGAAAGATGAACCTTTCTTTTTCTTCTCTTTTTTACCTTCACCGCCTTCACCCATTGCTATTGAGAAGAGCATGCCAATATTAAGAACTTACTTTAAAAAAAACTTTACCATTTCTATCACTGTATCGCTACACCACATATTCATGCCTGGGTACCTGAATCAGCTCCAGCATAGTTGGCAAAGAGGAAGGACAACAGCTTGAGTGTAGACTTCTGGTACAGTCCAACAACAGTCTCATTCAGAGGATCTTTGTTCTTCACCAGCCAGTTGTTGATATTATAATCAACAGTTCCAGCATAGTGAACCAGGGAGAAATGAGCCTCTGGTTTCCCTTTAACAATTCTGGGTTTCTGGAAGTTGTTGGATTTGCCCAGATGGTTGTCATAGAGCTTAGCTTTAAAGGTGGCATCAGAGGCTTTGGGAAACATGCACTCCTCTTCAAGGATGGACATGATACCCATGGGCTGAGGGAGGACAAAAAATATGTATGTTAAAAAAAAGCATTATATTTTTATATCTTTTCATTTCAACATTTTATTGTCTAATATCTCACCTTTTCAATCAGATCAATGCAGGCCTGCAGATCCATACCAAAATCAATGAAAGTCCATTCAATGCCCTCTTTCTTGTACTCCTCCTGCTCCAGCACGAACATGTGGTGATTGAAAAACTGTTGCAGCTTTTCATTGGTGAAGTTGATGCACAGCTGCTCAAAGGTGTTGAACTGGAACAGCATTAGAGAATAACCAGAAATTGGTGAAGATATTTTGCAACAATTCAGTTCATATGGGGTCTTTGATTGAAACTCACATCAAAGATCTCAAATCCAGCGATGTCCAGCACACCAATGAAGTACTGACGAGGCTGTTTGGTGTCCAGGGACTGGTTAATTCTCAGGACCATCCACAAGAACATCTTCTCATAGACTGACTTAGACAGTGCACCAACAGCATAGTACACCTAAAAAAGAAACCACAATGGTGAGAATATTTTTGTAAAAGTCTTGACAAAGACAATTCCTTTCTGTCTCACCTGAGCGACATTTTGTCCCTTGGTGACCCACTCGTTTCCTACTTTGACTCTTGGGTGACAGAGACCTTTGATGAGGTCAGCAGAGTTCAGGCCCATCAGATAAGCTGCTTTGTCAGCATCTGGGGAAAATATTGGTAATATTTCAGGTCACAAATGCCATCTGATGTCTTACTGGCTGTACTTAGTTTAAAATAGCATTTCTCAACAGGGGCAATACCACCCTCCAGTGGGCATTTAAAGAACATCAGGGGGCACTGGGAGCAACATTTTTTAAAAGAGCAAAGAGGGCTGAGGTGTTCTTTTTTTGGTTTTGATGATCAAAACCTCCATCAACTAATGAGAGTTGTGAGAAATTAAGGCTGGCACCTAAATTCACCATGGAGACATAATGATGAAGATAGACTCAAAAGGTAGTGTATATTGTAGAGAGCGCATACTCCATCCTAAAAGTGAAGCCCTTTGTCATTAATAAGCAACGAGGATCCTCGTGATTCAGTTCAAAATCATGCAGAGTCAAAGGAGTCGACCTAGACCAGCAGAAATTTTTACAGCTGGAATGAAACTGTTGGCGACAAATTGCAAGAGTCAGAGATACTTTATGATTTGTTAAATATTTGTACAGTAGTTTTAATTGGATTTATCAGTCTCCCTGTCATTTTTTTGTACGCTTTGTGTTGTGTGGGGCTCTCATGGCGAAGAGGTTTAAACAATATCAGAATAATAGAAAACCACATCTACCATGGCACAAAAGAAGAAAAACTACACAAAGAACTAAAAGGGCACTATGACTGCAATGAACAACTCTGCAACCTGCAGAAAAAAAAAAAATTGTCAGAGAAGCATCAAGCATTGTGAAAACTTTCCAATCCAAGCACAGCTCACATAGTTTCAACAGTTTACTTTATGAGCTCAGCACTTTACTTGAAATGAATATAAGGCCTTTGTATTGAGTTTGCATTGAGTTCTGCCTCCCCAACAACCCCCACAACCCATAATAAGGTTGATCCCAAGTGTTGCAAATTAAGTTTCAATGTACATGCTTTTAGTTTCACTGCAGGGTTGGTATTATCAACATTGTGTTTGATATTCAGTGAAGACATTTAGGTTAGATTTTAATGGTGGGACAGCAGTATGGTTTAAAATCAATGGTTTGATTTTTTTTTTTTAAATCTCACCTTCAGTGCCGTCCGCCTCCGCCTGCTCTTCTCGCTGCTTCTGCTTGAACTTCATGTTCCCGTAGTGCATGATGGCGCCGGTCAGCTTGTAAATACTGTTCTTCTCCTCTTGAGTGAAGCCCAGCACATCAAAGGCTTCCTAAGAGATTCAAGAGGTGACTTTTTGATGTTTCTTTAGTTTTCAAATTTTTCCACTATAAATTGTTTGCAATTAACTCAAGATTAGGCTCACATCAGTGGCCATCAGCTCTTCAGAGTCATTGATGGAGGCCACAGTCGTCTCTCCTTGGGAGATAAAGGCGTAGTCATAGGGGTTGTTGGTGATGAGCAGCATTTCTAAAGGGAAATAAAAATATATGTAAATATGAAATGCTTTAGAACACTTCAAAGTACAAATAATTCTGTCTTTAAATTACTATGGTATATACCCAGGAGTTCAGGCTTAATCTGAGACAAGATCTGGTAGAAAATGTGGTAGTCCCTCTCAGCTTTGAGCTGGTAGGTCACACGGGACTTTTCCAGAAGGTCTGTAAGAAGAGCGTTTGTTACTCTGGCCTACAAATGTTGAGTCTGCATTCATAGTTGTGATGTAAACCTTGTTACTTACAAGTTTCAATATCAGCAGAGGCCAGCTTTCCTCTGTTGTCAAAGTGAATACGAATGAATTTACCCTAACAGAAAAAGATCCACTCATCTTAGTCATATTGATTGAGCTCCTCTCATCTCCATTTGCAGTCTGACAGTCACTCACAAATCTGGAGGAGTTGTCATTCCTGATGGTCTTGGCGTTGCCAAAGGCCTCCAGAGCAGGGTTAGCCTGAATGATTTGATCCTCCAGGGTTCCCTGATGTTCGCAGATAAAGACACAACATCAGGCATGATTCAGATTCAGATTCAGATTCAGATTACTTTATTTATCCCCGAGGGGCAATTCTGTTTGCAGACATGAGTCGCAGCCAACAAACCTTTCACACATACTTCACATAAAACATAAACAATCAATGAACACAATATAAAACAGAATAAAAGAAGACGGGATCTGGCCATCAGTGAAACCCTTTACCCTTTGCATAAAACAAAAAGAAAGTGGCTCAAGACTGTCAATAAATACAGTAGATAAGATTGGATAAAACAGGTAAAACACTCCACAACTCGTTTCTAAGTACCACTCACATTTAAAAGACTGATGGCAGAAGGAATAAAGAATAGGCGTATCCGTTAGTTTTTCTTGTGGGTGCAAGATAGCACCTCTCAGATGGGAGGTGCTATCTTTCAGTTGGGACAGTTGACATGAAATCTAAAAACTGACAAAACCTTCATCAAGAACCTTATCCCAACCCCCAAAAATAAGCAAAAAGAAAATGTATATAATCTAACTGAAAGTTGATAAGAAACCTTTTTCTCAGCAGCAGCATCTTTCTTCAAACCTGGGACAGCAGCGATGCTGGCAAAGTACTGGATGACACGCTTGGTGTTGACAGTCTTTCCAGCTCCAGATTCTCCGCTGAGTGGAGGAGAGGCACAAAGGTTTAGACTTATATTCAAAGTCTTGCTTAAAGAATAGTTCGTGTCAGCCTGACTTACGTGATGAGGATTGACTGATTTTCTCTGTCTGTCAAAGGGAAGAATACAAAATATTTGTGAAACAGGTAAGTGAATGGTATCAGACATTGAGGCTTCAACAAACGTGCAAACGGGATGAAAGCCAAAGTAGGTACCAGACAGCATGTACTGGTAGGCATTGTCAGAGATGGAGAAGATGTGAGGAGGAGCTTCACTCCTCTTCTTTCCTCTGTAGGCAACAACCACCTCCTGGTTGTAGACTGGCAGCCACTTGTATGGATTGACAGTCACGCAGAAGAGCCCAGAGTAGGTCTACAGGGAAACAGAACAGGAGGATAGATGATGTGTAAATTGTCTTCATGATTTTAGACTTGAACTCACGCTTTACTTCATAAAATTGAAGCTTCTCACGTAGATCATCCATGCTGCGTAACGCTCTTTGAGGTTAAACAGCACAGCTGGCTCGTGGAGGAAGGTGAACATCGCCATGTCCTCAATTTTATCGAACTTTGGCGGGTTCTGTGGGTGTACATCACACTCTTTCACCGTGACAGTCTGTAAGAAGAAGATGACGTTTTAATTGAAAGACTGAACCGAACATGTCTCTACACAGAAATATAGACATTTTAATTCAGATGATGAAATTTAGTTACCTTTCCAAACTCAGTGTCAGCAGTGACTTTGTCACCATCACGACTCTGGATGGTTGCTTTGACGTACTCACACTCAGGATCAGGAACAAAACACTCCCTCTTCATGTCAAATGGACGAGTCTGGGCTTCCAGACGCTCCTTATCCGATTTCCTCAGATAAGGAGCAGCAGTCCCAAACTCTGCCATGACAGCGTCCCCCATCTTTTAACCTGTTAAAATTAGAAAAGAAATCATGAATGTGATAAAATTATCATCACCATATAGCAGATTTGTGCTTTGCACATCACTATCATATGTGCCATCACAACTCAGCCAGTTCACAGATACAGTAAAGATAAGGTGGATTATTACAAACATGATTTTCAAGTTAAGTTTGATCTTTTATTGTCAGTTTATACATGCAGAGCATTAAAATGGCTTTTCTCACTTTCCCACATTAAATATCTAACAATAAACACAACCTAATCATATACTGTAAAGAAGCTAAAAAGTAGTAGGTTAGTAGGCCAATAGTGATAAATAGATCAATAAGAATGGTTTTAAAAAACATGGAGGAGCTAAGAATTTATGTAAAGTTCTAGTTTTGATCAAGAAAAAGATCATAGTTATATGACATGTTTATTATAAACTGTTGTAGAATGGTGTTATTTGTAACCCAAACTTAAAAATCTGAAATTTATCTTAAAGGACTTTAGATCTTCAACAGCATATAACCCTCACCTGTCCTTGGACTCTCAATTTACACATGGAATAAATGTATTAAAGCTAATGGGACATGATGAGCTTAAACTTTTAACCATAAATAATATTAAAGATTTATGCTAAAGACAGAAAAATGAACACAGATTTGAATTCCTAATCGAAGAGCAACTGTCTTTTACCTAGGGTGGGTTGGACTCCAGAAGAAGACTGGGGTCAGTCAGGGTCTTTATGTCCAAACTAGATGACAAAGCAATGCATTATTTCAATGCTGCTGCCTCACATCACTATTTTTTAACCCTCCAGTCAAGAAATGTTATACATGTAAAGCATATTGCATTACATGTGATATCTGTTATAAACATGTCAGGTTTTTATCCCATACCATTTAAATGAATGTTTTGCTTACCTTTGACTCTCAAACCTTCAATCAAATGAAGTGATGAGCCCCGTAGCTGACAGCAGCCCTGCTTCCATTAATAAAGCTTGTTTATCCACCAAATATGGGATGGATTTTTGGAGAAAGAGTGCACATTAAAAAAGCCTTGTCCTAATTGGGCAGGAGTTACAGCTGCTATTTGTTGCTTTCACCTTGTGACAAACAAGGCGAGGACAATACATGCAACAAAGAAGGGGAGGGCAAGAGGTGGAGATCAGGGACAGGCTTGATATCAAGTGACTCTTAATTTATTCATATTAATCACAACAAGTCAGTTTATAGGATTTTTTTGTTGTTGTTAACTGTCGTAAGTCAGTCATATCTACTGAAGGAATTTTTGTTGTTTCAATATATGTTTGATTTCTTTATTGTTCTTTTTTTTACTGTTTTCATTCAGTATGTTGCACATAAGAGTTTTTCTTACTTTAGAAGTGATGTTTAAATGTTTACTTACCTCTATGATTAAAACTTGAAACTGAGCATTATTTAACAGTGCCTTTAAAATGGAAATTTCTAAATTATTTATAAGCTACAAAAAATAATTTAACCATGACAAAATACTCCAAAAAACTGATTTATACTTAAATTTAATGTGATGACAACATTCTAATTAAAGCGAAAGTGAAATATAAAGAATAGTGCGATCTGCCTTTTACGCTTATTAGCACCATTGTTTAGATGTTCATGTCAGAGAGATGACAGACAAGTGGGGTCAATGAACAAGATTTATACCAATTAGTTCTTTAAACATTATGATTCGAGAAGCTCTGGACATGTCGGCCATGTTAAGATTCTTAATCAAAAAGATAAAGTTCAGTTTAGGTCAGTCATGTGAGGAGTAAGAGGTTTCTGCAGCCACCACATGGCCAATAAAGAGTTGCAGCTGTTGTCAAGTGTGAGTTAAGGTCAGGGACTTTAAATTATCACTCACCACTCTGTCCAGCTAAGTCTACACCCTGTGTCTCATGGTGTCGTCATGGCATTGTTCCCTCTTCTTTGGCCTTGAGGACAAAGATAACCCTGTGAAATTCTTGTCTGGATTTTTTCTCGCTGATCGCGAAGGGCAGCCTTTGAGGGAAGCGATAAAGTTGAACAGCATGATGGATGGGAGGTAGCAGGTGTGCAGCCCTGAAAATACTGTATCTGTTGAAACACACCTTTACTCCAAGCTAATATCTGCTTTCACATGTTTTTAAATTAGTTATTTAGTCATTTGGTGCAACTTTGCCAGTGTTTGAAATCAAAAGCAGACTTTATTCTGAGTTTCTGCTGAGCAATTCCAAATATAAGTACAAAGTTTGTTTTCCTAATTAAAACAATGATGACCTTTACTCTGATTTTAGTGTTGAACTGTAGCATTTTGAAAGATTTATGTGGATTCTGTGAAAGAGTTGGCTTCCACGTCTTCGGACTTGCCTCTCATTGCTGGTCCCAGTGGAAATCAAAGTTTGTTTCCCTCTGCTGACTTTTATCTCAGTCTCACAGTATGAATTCACTAAGGCCAATGTTCTTTGTTGGTAAGAGGAAATTATGCCAGTTTAATAGGCAACTAATGTTTTCTAAACATGCCTTGATTGTTCTTAAGCCTGTGACACAAAGGTTACAGCATTAAAAGGGTGTGAGGTCTTAAAAAGTCAGTAGGAAATTAAACATGGCTTAGATAGTTTTGTTAGTGGTCTAACATGAATGACAGAATAACACAAGCAGCTCTTTTTTGTCTTTTAATCTCTCCATAGATTTTGAAAACCTTTAAAAAGGACGGAGTCATGTGAGATGAAGGTCAGCATTTGGTGCCAGCTGACATCCACCTCCACCTCACTCCTTCAAACAGTGCAGGAACATGTGCCTCATTCCTTCCTTGGCGCTGCTGCAGATGCATGAAGAACGGTAAGCCTTAGAGTTCCTATGAACCATGCAGATGAAATAACTTTTCATGTACTTTCATATTTGTAGAAGTTTGATTTAGATAAAAACAGGATTTTCTCACAAGAACCCCTGCATGTTAGCATAAACAGTGACTGATCATGTTAAGTTGCATATGAGGCCAACTTTTTACGATTCCTTTGTTGCTAGTAATGTTGTATTTAGATTGAAATATCCTTGTTATGACTTATTGAGACAGATACGTCAACAGATATGCTAAGATTTGAGATGGTGGTGTCAGAAAATGGGACTGCTCATTTGCATCACAACAAGCCTGCTTTAAAACTTGTAATGGTTGAATTTTTGAAATTTTTTGCACGAACAAATTTTGCCCAAAGACATTTGTTCTCTAGAACTGAAAAGAGATAAAAAAAAAACTTTTTTTTTTTATTTCCAGTATATATATTGTAGATATTGTAGATTCTTTGTTTTAGTTTGAACATGGAAGTTATGAAGGTGTTTCAAGGCCACAGCAAGGTTTCAGTTGATGTTTCATATTTCTACTCCCAATTTGGAGTGAATATTGCTTGTTATTGCTCAATGAGATACTGAATTTGTAGAATGTTAAACATAAAGTATTTTATTCAGACGTTCCTTTTGGATTAAAATGTTTTACGTCTTGTTACAAGCTTTTATGGTTCTGATGTTGATGGTAAACATCAGATGTTGATGGTAAACATCAGAACAAGTGGTTCACGTGCCTTTTGAAATTACTTCTAGTGCACTGATGGCAAATCTTATCAGCTAAAACCGACACCCACTTCTGAAAAAAGTAAGCCATCATCATAAATATGTTTTGATAAGTGATAGTCTTTTAACACAAGACAGGAAGGAAACAGAAGTTTTTACAGTGAAAATTATACTTTATTTGAGGAAACCTGGCCATTTTTGGGGAAGAAGCAGATAAAATGTCAAACAAGGACTGTCAGTTTCTGTGGGTATTATATGTAGAGTGACATAAATGTTCAAACTATAGTGGATTCTCTTCTTTTTAATCAAAGAAAAGGAAAAAAAACTATAATGGATTTTTTCTTTGAGCTCTATTGTCTCTTTGAAGCTTTTCTTTACAAGTCTGGTTATTTTCAAAGATCTTTTTAGTGCTTCAAACTTTAATTATATAAGTTATAGTACTCTAAAAACCGTGTTGTTTAAATGTGTCTGACAGTGCAGTATACAATAAAACCCTGAGCTTTTATATCTCCAAACATACTCTTTTTATACATAAAAGAGTCCGGTATTTACTTCCTGCCACTTAGTTTGTTGCAGGCTATTGATATCATCCATGGAAAATGCTTCAAAAACTGTCACACTAGGAGCAATGAGCTGTGGGTGGGTTTTTGTAAGATTGTTAATTGTCTCTGCAACAATGACAAAAAAAGAACAGTGACACAGTTTTCAGCACAAGGTGGCAGTAGTTTGCAGCCCACCATCAGTAACCATTTTCTATTTATATACCCATGTCAATATGTTTTTATTTTAACATGATCGTCCTATAGAGTACATTGAATTTCTCTATTGACACAAACAGATCCACTGGTTGAAACAGTACCTATAAAATGTGTGCCTTCATCCTGCAGTAATCACAATGAATGAGGACTCATGTTAATTTGAATGCACTTTGCTTTATTCTACAGAGTTACTTTGCAGACAAAGGGGACTACAGCACAGGAGATCCCAAAGGTCTTAGATGGCCGTCACTGAGTTTCACTCCTCATCTAGCCCTTTCTGTGATGAAGAATGATAAAAGAGTAGACAATGAGAGATGGATTAGTGACAGAGGACTTAACAAGAAGTGTTACATAGAATGATCCACAAGACATAAGTTATGATCTGACTGTGAGGCAAAATATGAGTTGCTTTGCAGTCATAACTTTGTCTACTGTTAGGCCTCTGTTGCAGTGGCATGGGTGAAGACAAAATGTTTCTGGAAATTAGTTTATCTGAAAGAATCGAAACAATGCAGTGAAGAAAGATAATGCCATGTAGTTGAAGAGGCAGGCTAAGTGTCAAAATTAGATTTTGATACTTGAAAACACATTTCAAGCCACAATGAAATTAATTTCCTTTAGCCTATCACAACAACCTTGTTATTTGTTATTATGAATATGGGTAAGTATAGCTTAACTCAGCATGCTCCACTCAGTATGATTTAATCATATATATATATATATATATGAACATTGTTAATGTTCTGACTAAACTCACTCATTCTAATTAACCTAAACATCATAGAGTTTAACCTTGGCTTTAACATTTCTCCCCATGTTTTCCTTATTTTTCTAACCATATTTTACCATCAATTCACAAATAAATCCATCAATTAACCAGTCAAATCATTCACATTTTAAAGATTATCTGCATTGGTAAAAATTGCATTTCCCATAACCAGACAAAAGTCACTAATACAAATCCTCAGCTACATTAAACACCAAATAAAAACGACCTGTACAAAGTCTGGTGTGATTTATTTCCTGTCATTCCAAACGATGAACTGGTTCTTTTCACAGATCTCTATTAACACATATAGGCAACTTGACATACAGTAGATGATACTGAGAAGATGGGGAAAATGGTGAGAATATAGAGAGAGCATATAATATCAAGTGTTGTGTTGAAATCCAGAGGAGCCTCTAACCTTTGACCCCACATCGCGGCTCTTGGCTCGCATCTTGTTGACCTGAGACTCAGCGATGTCCGCTCTCTCTTCAGCCTCATCCAGCTCATGCTGCAGCTTGCGAAACTTGCCTAGATGCACATTAGCCTGTTCCTCCTGGTAACAATACACAACATAAATATTCAATAAGAGCACAAACCACAATATTATCTGAATAATAATTATTGGTATGAAAATGGGCTGGCCTCAGTGTTTTGAGTCTACGTGGTTTTACATAAAAGGAACACAGCTAAAACCAGCCTGTTTCCTTGTAAATGAAGCAATGAAATATAATGAAATCTGATGTGAATTACAATAATAGCTGTTTAAAATTAACTTTGATGTATTGGCTTTTTGGCTTTTTGCAAAAGTAAAAGTATAAAAGAACAAAATGGCATTTTGTCATTGCCTTGCCCAGCTCACACTTACAGCTTCCTCAGCAGCCCTCTTGTACGCTTTGACTTTCAGCTGCAGTTTGTCAACAAGATCCTGCAGACGGGTAACGTTCTTTCGGTCCTCCTCAGTCTGTCCAAATGAAGGAACGCGGTTCAGGGATATGTTCTTCATTCATAGTTTTACACTTATATCATTGAATATATTGAACACTATTTAAGAACATGAAGTGTACTTAAAATCTTTTTTGCAACATTTTCATAGGAGCATTTTTTTAAAAACAGAAGATGTATTCAAAAAAAAACTAAAGTTGCTGGATTTGCAGATTACCTGATATGTGAGCTCCTTAATGCGTCTCTCGTATTTACGGATTCCCTTTACTGCTTCACTGCTCTTCTTCTGCTCAGATTCCACTTCGTTTTCAAGCTCCCTCACCTAAAACATCAGGAAATCACTTTCTTTTAACTCACTGATCTGTAAGTAAAGTACAAATCTACACCAGTTAAGGTTTTTAGACTAGATAAGATTATGAAAGCGGTCAGTTAGTTGGCTTCTACCTTGTAAAAAAACATTGACTGACTCAATTGTTCAGATATTATGATATTATTACAATATATGATATTAGATAATATGAGCCAGCATTGCAAATGCCCCATGTCATATCTGATGGATGTGACTATACTGAGCAGCTGATCACAACACACTTCTAGTGTAACATTGCATCAGGAGTGCATGGTAAACCTGTTTGGACTTCTGTTATAAAGATCTGCTGTGGTTTTTACACTCACCCTGGCCTCCAGCTTCTGCACCTGCTTCTTGCCTCCCTTCATGGCGATCTGCTCAGCTTCATCCAGACGGTGCTGCAGGTCTTTGATGGTTTGCTCCATGTTCTTCTTCATGCGCTCCAGGTGAGCGCTGGTGTCCTGCTCCTTCTTCAGCTCCTCTGCCATCATGGCAGCATCAGTGATGGCCTTCTTGGCCTTCTCTTCAGCATTTCTGCATTCCTGCAGTGCCTCCTCCACTTCAGTTTGAAGCTGGGATGTATCACCCTCCAGCTTCTTCTTCTGGTTTATCAGCCCGGTGTTCTGCATATTTTTGTAGATGCAGTATTTGAGGATGTGGGAAAGGTTGCAGTTGTATCTCTACAATATTGCCTCTGAGATATAGTCTCACCTGTGAGTGCAGCAGCTGCACCCTCTCGCTAACATCCAGCAGCTCTTGCTCTGCAAGTTTGCGGCTGCGCTCAGTTTGCTCCAGAGCAACTCTCAGCTCCTCCAGCTCAGCCTGAAGCAGGTTGTTGCGTCTCTCAACAATGGCGATGTTCTCTTTGAGATCATCGTTAGCCCGAATGGATTCATCCAGCTGAATTTGGCAATCCTTCATTGAATGACAGGAACCACATAAATGTTAGAGACAGTTCTGAACAGAAACATCTTCAGAAAGCGAGTTTTCCTTTTCTAATTTACCTTCAGATGAGCATGAACAGACTTGAGCTGTTTCTGGGCCTCAGATGCCTGCCTGTTGGCTTGACTGAGCTGGATCTCCATCTCATTGAGGTCTCCCTCCATCTTCTTTTTCAGACGAAGGGCTTCATTCCTGCTGCGACACTCGGCTTCAAGAGAGCTCTGCAGGGTGTCGATCGTCCTCTGCATGTTCCTCTTGCTCTGCTCCATTTCTTCATCTTTCTCAGCCAGTTTACGCTCAATTTCAGCCTTAACTTGGTTGAATTCCAGCTGGGCTCTGAGAATCTTCCCTTCTTCATGCTCCAGGGAGGCCTAATGGACAGGAGGCAGAATTATACATGAATATTTATATAACAACATACAGTTCTCCTTTGAAATGTATAATGTGTTAACAGGGGTCTTTACCTCAGCCTCCTCTAGAGCAGACTGGATCTCTGCCTTCTCTTGCTCCAATTGTTTTCGCATCTTCTCCAGTTCATGGATATTCTTTCCACTCTCACCAAGTTGCTCAGTGAGGTCAGAAATCTCCTCTATGGGATGTCAGACAAAGTGATTAAATGGCTTTATAATTACGTTTCTAAAGCTTGTTCACAGAAACCCTCCTACCTTGTAAGTTCTTATTCTCTCTTTTCATGGTCTCAAGATGGTCCAGAGCTTCCTCATAGGAGTTTTTCAGTTTGAAGAGCTCAGTGCTCAGAGACCTGGCTTCCTTCTGGGAGCTCTCCAGCTCACACTGAGACTCCTCATACTTCTGTTTCCACTCAGACAGGACCTGGAAAAACAGGTGACTAATTAATCTTGTTAATTCTCTGCTTTGATGAACAAAATTATACCAGGATTTAAAACAGTGGTTCAGGTCCTGAAGACATGTAAAATTCACACTTACTGTGAACAGAATTGCTTCATGGCTGGTACATAGACCTATTGAAGGATGCAAAGGTAATGATTACCATTAAATACTTAAGAATCCCCCACCTTGTCAAAGTTTCTTTGCTTCTTGTCCAGAGCAGCAGCAGCAGCATTTGACCTCTCCACATCCACCATGAGATCTTCAATCTCATTCTGCAGCCTGTGTTTGGTCTTCTCCAGGGAGGAACATTTAGCATTCACAGCTTCAACAGCCTCCTCAGCATCCTGCAGACGCTGAGCCAGTTTTTTCCTTGAGAAGTCATCAAACAGTTTAATGTCCCTGCACTTGGATAACTAAACCACAAGGAAATTCAACATACTACAACTGGCTGCTCAGTCATCGAACAGACAAACTTTTTGTTCGTCTTACATTTTAGTAGGAACATAATACAAACAAAAAGCTGATCTGCCAGACGAAGTGACATGTCAATTTAGAAATTAATTCCATTTAAGTTCATGCATGTGACCTTTGAGCTTCCTTACTTTGCTTCCTCCAGTTCCTCCGTCCTCTGGATGGCGTCAGTTTCGTATTTGGTTCTCCACTGAGCCACCTCAGAGTTGGCCTTGGACATGCCGCGCTGCAGTTCAGCCTTGGCCTCCTGCTCCTCCTCATACTGCTCCCTGAGCAGGTCACAGTCATGGCGAGAAGACTGCACAGCATGGGCTAAAGCATTCTTGGCCTGTATAATGAAAGCAATATGAATTAATTAAAAGGTCAGAAAATACATGTAGTGTCAATATTTTCCCATGCTGTGAATCAGCTTTGAAATGTCACTTGCCTTGCTCTCCTCTTCCAACTGTCTTTTAAGGTCCTCAATCTGTTGGGTGTAGGACATTTTTCCTCTGGTCAGCTGAGACACAAGCGAGTCCTTTTCTTCTAGCTGCCTTGAGAGTTCACCTGGTATTTTATAAATGGAAAAGCAAATCCAGGCATGAAAGCTTAACAATTAAACTGCCACTTACGTACCAGCTAGATATCAGCTTGTTGCTTATAGATTAAAGATTATACCATTTTCTGTTTGTAGCTTTGCTTTGTGCATGTTGAAGTCATTGATGCAGCGTTGAGCCTCTTCAAACTTGCTTTTGTATTCATTCATTTGATCTTCCAGAGTCCTGCATGTCTTCTCAAGGTTGGTCTGAAATTGCAAAGTATCCCATTAAAATAAGAACAAAAGAGCCACTTGTTCATGTCCCAGATGCTTCATACAATGGCAAAAGTTGGGAATCATCTGATCATTCAAATTTGATAGATAGGTATGCCTAATATATATCTTAACCTGTATAAATAATGTTGGGAAAGCATACAGAAAATCTTTTTAAGCCAACCTTTGTCTTCACAATATGTTCCATATTGGAGACCACGTCATCGAGCTCTAATCTGAGCTCACTCTTCTCCTTCTCCAGTTTCTGCTTGACTCTCTGCAGGTTGTCAATCTGCTCTCCCAGGTCAGCAACGCTGTCGGCTTGCTTCTTCCTGAGGGTGGCGGCGGTGGCCTCGTGGTGCAGAGTGGCCTCTTCGAGGTCTCTGCGGAGTTTCTGGAACTCGGCCTCCCTCTTCTTGTTCATCTCGATCTGGGCAGCTGTGGCTCCACCAGCCTCCTCCAGCCTCTCACTGATCTCTTCCAGCTCTCTGGCCAAGTCTGCTCTCTGCTTCTCCACCTTGGCTCGGGCAGCTCGCTCTGCTTCCAGCTCTTCCTCCAGCTCCTCAATGCGGGCCTGTTAACGTGGAATTATTATTGCTGATATTACTTACCAGTTTTAACAATAACTCAGATATACTATGAACAACTCCTTACCTGCAGCTCCTTCAGTTTCTTTTGAAGCTGAATAGCAATGGCCTGCTCATCCTCTATTTTACTGTTGAGCTGACTGATTTCAAACTCTTTCCTGTGGCAAAACAGTGATGGTTAAATCACTTTTGTAACTCCAAAACATTTTTGTGTTTTTATAAGAATTAACTTACTTTTTCAGATGTTCTTCAAGTTGTTGTTTGTCATTTTCAACATCCATTAAACTCTCCTGGGTCAGCTTCAGATCACCTTCCAGCTTCCTCTTCGCTCTCTCAAGATCCATCCTAATCTTCTTTTCTTGCTCTAGAGAACCTTCAAGCTGAACATTGTTGCAGGAAAATCAAACTAACTTATCCATCCTACACAAAAAGGGAACAACCTCTCTGAAGTTGAACTAAAATGATACATTTAAATCCTTACATCATCAACTTGCTGCTCCAGCTTGGCCTTGGCCTTGGTCAGAGTGTTGACTTTGTCTTCCTCACTCTGCAGGTCATCCAGGGTCTGCTGATGAGCTTCCTGTAAAGCTTTCTTTTCTTTGGTCAGCTTGGCAATGATTTCATCCAGAGAAGCCATTTCCTCCGTCAGGTTCTTCACCTGTTAAATAAACAATAAGTGCTGAAAGTTCCTGTGTGAAGGTGAGAAACGTGGCTCTAGCTGATACTCTTGCTGTGAGATATGATATCAAAGCATCTGGCAAACCTTGTTCTCCGTGGCGTGCTTTTCTTTCTCCACTTTAGCCAGAGTCAATTCAAGGTCATCAATGTCCTTCTTTAACTCAGAGCATTCGTCCTCCAGCTTCCTCTTCTTTGCAGTCAGTTCAGCATTCATCTCCTCCTCATCCTCAAGTCTCTCAGACAGCTCTTTGGCTTTTGCTTCCATCTGAATTTTGTTTTTTATCAGCCCCTCACATCTTTCCTCTGCATCAGCAAGATTATCTTGCTCCTAAATGACCATTTTGATAAGTTTGTAAGTATTTGAGGTGCAATTTTTGTTGTATATTTTCTAGTCATAAAATGCTTGTAAAGCAAAGCTGTTGTGAGACTTACAGCCTGGACTTGGAGCTGCAGGTCGTTCTTCTCTTGGAGAAGAGTCACCATTTTCTCCTCTAGCTCCTTTCTACGAGCTTCAGATTTTGCATAAGCTTCTTTCAGCTTCAGGAATTCTTCCTTCATGTTGGCCATCTCCTTCTCTGCCTCAGCAGATCTCAGCAGAGGTTTGATCTTGAAGTACAGCTTCATCCAGGGCCAATTCTTGACCCCCATGAATGCACGGATGTTCCACTGGATCACAAGTAGGGCATCCCTGTCAGTATACAAACACAGATATTACTGTACTGCCAAACCCAATGCAATAAATATAGCTTGGTTTTTATTTTATTATAAGGTCTTAATTCTGACCTCCTTTCAACAATCTTCTGGAATTCCACTCTTGCAAGCAGACCTCTTGATCTCGCCTGGATTCCAGTGATGATGAGTGACAAACGGTCATCTCTCATCTCCTCCAGCTGACCAAGAAGACCAGCTTTGAAGAACACCTTCATGAAGCATGTAACAACATGTTAATATCCGCTCGGTAATTCAAGTGCCAGCACTTCAGGAAGAAAAACAAACACTTAATACGTCTTACAAATAGAAAGTTGAGTTCTTAAGGATTTAAGAATTATTATCTACAATTATTTCTTTATGAAATGGATTATATTTATTAAAAAGTCCTGAACTGGAAATATTTATGTATGGTTTTGTTTTCCTACAATTGGATTATTGCATTGCACTATACACATGTATGAGCAAGACCTGCAAGAATGCTTGTGAGGACTTTAAAATGCCACAGCCAGGCTTCTAACAAAATCCTCCAAGTTCTCATATGTGACTTCAATCCTGATGCAGCTGTTCCGGTCTCTGGTTTATTTCAGAGTGCAATTTAAGATTCTTTTACTGAGATGGAGAGCTCTTCCCAGACAGGCCCCAGGTTACCTTAGAGGGCTTCTGCACCCTAACTCCCTGGCAGGTCCCTGAGGTCCTGTGACCAGGGCCTGCTGATGGTACTTTTTACTAAGCTGAAAACAAAAGGAGACGGAGGCTTCTGTTCAGTGGCCTCCAGACTCTGGAACGCTCTTTCTTTGGACTTGGGATTTGCTGACTCTGTGGTCACTTTTAAAAGCCACATAAAAACATATCTTTTAAATTTTTATAACTTCCTTTTTTCTGTCCTTGTTTTGCTGTGGGGTTTTTTTGTGTGTTTAAAGGTAAAACTTAATAAACTAAAAATATGAACTGAAAGATATCATGAATTGGACTACTGTGAATCAAGTAATGGATTTGTTTTAATTTGATTATAATTAGATCTAAATAATATCTCCAAAAGTGCCTTGAGAAGACTTGTAATATGGCTGTTTACAAGCAAAGCTGAAAGTTCTGAAATCAAATTATGAAAATGCATAGTAGTGCAAAATTTTTCCAATGATAATTCAAATTGGCTTTAAACAGTTTAAGCAAAGTTTTCTGCTGATTTTCTGTATATTGACAAAAAATGTGACATATGTACCTTGGGCTTTTCCTGCTCTTACCTTGGTATGTCCAAACTTGTACTGGTTATGATCAATGTCCAGAGAACCAAGAAGCTTCTCGGCTCCCTTCCTGCTGTCAATAAACTGTCCATCAGGGATGGCAGCAGGATTCAGGATGCGATATCTGGAATATCACAAAGTTAAAGGGAAACCAAACATGTCAGATCAAATTACCATGAAGCTACTCATATTTTAATCTTTCATTTGAGTCCAAAAATCAAACCTCTGCTTGAAGTCTCCATAGAGGATCCTGTTGGGGAAGCCCTTTCTGCAGATCCTGATACCTTCCAGCACACCGTTACAGCGCAGCTGGTGCATCACCAGAGGGTTCTCCATGGCCCCAGGAGTCTTGGTCTCATTGGGGATGATGCAGCGCACAAAGTGAGGATGAGTCGACCTCAAGTTGGTCATCAGCTTGTTCAGGTTCTCCTGTAATTAATGATCAGTTTGTGTAAATACTAGGACACATAAAGTATTTCTATGAGAACAATTAAATTACATAAACACGTTAATTTTTCTTCTCTTACCCTGTGCAAAGCAGAAACAGTCTGGAAAGATGAGCCTTTCTTCTTGCTTCCTCCTCCCTTGCCACCTTTTCCGTCAACTAATAGACCAGCATCCAGTTCATAAGATCATATTTATAGATCAAGACATCACCTTGTCAATCATAAAGAAATGTTTGCGCATTATCACTGAAATATGAAGTGTTTTTTTTTTTTGTTTGTTTGTTTGTTTTTTACCTGAATCAGCTCCAGCATAGTTGACAAAGAGGAAGGACAACAGCTTGAGTGTCGACTTCTGGAACAGCCCAACAACAGTCTCATTCAGAGGATCTTTGTTCTTCACCAGCCAGTTGTTGATATTATAATCAACAGTTCCAGCATAGTGAACCAGGGAGAAATGAGCCTCTGGTTTCCCTTTAACATTTCTAGGTTTCTGGAAGTTGTTGGATTTGCCCAGATGGTTGTCATAGAGCTTAGCTTTAAAAGTGGCATCAGAGGCTTTGGGAAACATGCACTCCTCTTCAAGGATGGACATGATACCCATGGGCTAAGGGAAGAAAATATGTCTGATTAGGAAAAAACAAAAAAACATATTTTTACAGCTTTTATTTCAACATTTTATTGTCTGACATCTCACCTTTTCAATCAGATCAATGCAGGCCTGCAGATCCATACCAAAATCAATGAAAGTCCATTCAATGCCCTCTTTCTTGTACTCTTCCTGCTCCAGCACGAACATGTGATGGTTGAAAAACTGTTGCAGTTTTTCATTGGTGAAGTTGATGCACAGCTGCTCAAAGGTGTTGAACTGAAAGATAACAACAGTTTGGTTATATTGATGTTCTCATCCATTTCATAGGGCTGGGCGATATGGACCAAATATCATATCACGAAATATCTATTTTAGATGATGATGTACAATGTATACCGGTATTTTTACACTTATTTGTCTGAAAGTTTCATTTCATATCAAACAGCTGCTTTTTAGTATTGAAACATGTTTAGCATAAAGGTATCGCTCCACTGCAGTGATGGAACTGACAAAACACCGGTTAGAAATGTTTGTTAAATCAAAGTAATGAAAGATAGTTGCCTGGTTTTTTATGATTCTTAGTAAAAGTCTTGGGGAGGATTGTCTTCCAGACAGTTGAATGATAAGGATGGGAAACAATATCGATGCACTGAAAGATTGTGATATTTTCATATGGCGATACCATATCTATATTTAAAAACACGCTATCAGTCTATTTTACTAGTGAAATCTTGCAAGATTTCATTGTTCTGTTACGTAATCTTGCGGTATTTCGTGAAACAATATCTCACGAGATTTCACCAGTAAAATAGATCGATACTGCGTTTTTACACATCGATATGGTATTGGCATTGGAAAATATCACGATATTTCAGTGTATCGATATTTTTTTCCACCCTTTTTAAATAAGCAGGTGACCTCTTTGTCATCAGTCAAGGTGCAGCCAGGTCATTATGAAAATATAAAGCAAAAAAATTTGCACCACTAATACCGCGATATAACGATATGTGTAAATATCATATCTCTCTCATGTAAAGATCATGTCGCTATATCATATCAGTATATCGCACAGCCCTACCATCTCATGATGTTGGCGACTGATTAGAGAGGTCATTTGAACATAGTCAGATGATGCTCACATCAAAGATCTCAAATCCAGCGATGTCCAGCACACCAATGAAGTACTGACGAGGTTGTTTGGTATCCAGGGAATGGTTAATTCTCACCACCATCCACAAAAACATCTTCTCATACACAGCCTTAGACAGTGCACCAATAGCATAGTACACCTAAAAATAGGAAATTAAAACAATAGAAAATTTGTTTAACAGCCATTTTTTGCACTCAGTCTCCTCTCCACTTGTTTTAGAGTTAAGTCGCCACAACCAGTTACATTTTTTTTCCCTACCTGCTGGACATTTTGTCCCTTGGTGACCCACTCGTTTCCTACTTTGACTCTTGGGTGACAGAGACCTTTGATGAGGTCAGCAGAGTTCAGGCCCATCAGATAAGCTACTTTGTCAGCATCTGAGGAGTAAACAAGTAAAAAATGATGACAGCTTTTAGTATTTGGATGCTGACACATCATTGTCTGTTCATGTTTCAGCTTGTCTCACCTTCAGTGCCGTCCGCCTCCGCCTGCTCTTCACGCTGCTTCTGCTTGAACTTCATGTTCCCGTAGTGCATGATGGCACCGGTCAGCTTGTAAATGCCATTCTTCTCCTCTTGAGTGAAGCCCAGCACGTCAAAGGCATCCTGAATTGAAGAAGGTGTTTTTCTAATGTCACTGTTTCCATGGTAACATGGTATATAGTGTTGGGTGACTGAGGTCCAGAGGTCGAGAGGATACAAGAATATGCCCTCTTTAAGCCACCGAGATCTGCAACTGGCATCTCACATCAAATATTACATCCCACCTATTCAAATGATTTGGTCTCACATCTGGTGTCCCAGTATCTGCTACGATACTGGGTTACAAATGACATCATCAGTTCCAAGGTGTATTATCCGATTTATAAACTATTTTCTAAAAACATGTTGAAGTTTTAAAATGACTTGAAAGCATGTAATTAAATTGTCATTTTATTTAAATCCCCACAGATTGGACACAGGGATGTTGACTTTGTATAAGCATGTTTATAAGGGCTAGAATGATATGCGTTTTTCCTGATTTGATTCTTTTATGATTTTCTGGGCGCCGATTTGATTGAAATTTGAAGTCTTTAATATTTCTGTTTTCATGATTTTTAGTTTGCTTTTTAAACACCAAACCAGGTTAAATACCATTCTCTGCCTTCTGTTTAAATTTTTTCCCGAAGCAGATAAAACAACATGTTCCTAGACACTCAAAGAAAAACATTTTGCCCTCTTCTAGAGAAAAGCCGTGACTTTTATCCCACCTGGCTCATTAACATAGGCTAAAAATAAGCATAAAATTTGTTGGAAAAAATTTTATTTATGAACAAAAAAATGTATAAAAAATTGTAAAACAAAACAAGAAAAATCACAACACTTCTATTTTTCTTTTTTTTTTTCCCTCCACCCCTAATTTTAATGCATTCCTACTCACATCAGTGGCCATCAGCTCATCAGCATCATTTATGGAGGCTACAGTCGTCTCTCCTTGGGAGATGAAGGCGTAGTCATAGGGGTTGTTGGTGATGAGCAGCATCTCTGAAAAGCAGTACAAAAGAAAAACGAACATTTTGCATGATGCTGTAACAATATTAAAGACCACATGCTGTAACTGATCCAAAGATTATATGTTTTCAATTACCAAGCAGCTCAGGTTTCTTCTGAGACAGAATCTGATAGAAGATGTGGTAATCTCTCTCAGCCTTGAGCTGAAAGGTGACACGGGACTTTTCCAGCAGATCTGTAAAAATGTTTTCATGTAAGGTCATCGATGTGAATATAAGACACAACTAGCTGAAAGCATGACAAGGAGACTGCTTACATGTCTCAATGTCAGCTGAAGCCAACTTTCCACTGGCTGCAAAATGAATACGGATGAATTTGCCCTGTATTGCATTTAAAAGATAAGAATAAATATAAATGAGGTAAACTGAACAGGCACAAAGAGTTATTTCAGCATGTAGAGAAACTTACAAATCTGGAAGAGTTATCATTCCTGATGGTTTTGGCATTTCCAAAGGCCTCCAAAGCTGGATTACACTGGATGATTTGATCCTCCAGAGTACCCTGACAAAAAACAATGACATTTTTCACTCAATAAGTTTAACAAAAAGGTTTGTTTAAATTCATGCAATGTACATAGAACAATCTGATTTCCTATAAATTCAGCATTATGACCTTTTTCTCAGAGCTTCCTTCCTTTTTCCCACCGCCAGCAGCAATGCTTGCAAAGTACTGGATGACTCTCTTCGTGTTGACAGTTTTCCCAGCACCAGATTCTCCACTGAAAACATAAATTGAGTTGACTTTTTGCAAACAGGTAGCAAATAGTTTCACTCCGTTAATACTGTTGGATTTGGATCTAACATTTAACAATTTATCTATTCAGTTTACAATTTTAGTAATCTCAGCTGGTTATTAACATCATTCTACTATGAGACAGATTAAAGAATATCAGAGAAAACTGGCAAGTCATTGGATGAATTTACTGATGTTATCACAGCCATTTAACTATTTTAGTGCAAAAAGTATGGAAACCATAACTTACGTGATGAGAATAGACTGATTTTCTCTGTCTGAAAAGGACCAAAAAAGATCACTTAAGGACTTCTGGGGATTTTAAAACTTAACTTTTTCTTAGCATACAATATTAACTGAAGGTAAATTACCAGTAAGCATGTACTGGTAGGCATTGTCAGAGATGGAGAAGATGTGAGGAGGGGCTTCAGTCCTCTTCTTTCCTCTGTAGGCAACAACCACCTCCTGGTTGTAGACTGGCAGCCATTTGTATGGATTGACAGTCACGCAGAAAAGCCCAGAGTAGGTCTATGGGAGTAAGCGATTAAAACTGTTGAGAAAATTCTGTTTTTCTGATGTAAATGTAAATGTAAGCGCAAGTGTGATCTTTGCTTGATGATTTTAAGTTGTCGACTCACGTAGATCATCCATGCTGCGTAACGCTCTTTGAGGTTGTACAGCACAGCTGGCTCGTGGAGAAAGGTGAACATCGCCATGTCTTCGATTTTATCGAACTTTGGCGGGTTCTGAGGGTGTACATCACACTCCTTCACCGTGACGGTCTGAAAATAGAAATATCTTCTGTTCATGGAAGGCTCTTTTTCTAACATATTCTTTTTTTAAAAAGGTATCGCATGAGCTGCATCAGCCTTTCCTTCAGCTCACTGACCTTCCCTTTCTCTGTCTCAGCAGTGACTTTATCCCCCTCCCGGCTAACCACAGAAGCCTTTACATACTCCTCATCAGGGTCAGGAACAAAACACTCCTTCTTCATGTCAAATGGACGTGTTTGGGCTTCCAGACGCTCCTTATCTGACTTCCTCAGGTATGGGGCTGCTGCCCCAAATTCTTTCATGGCAGCATCCCCCATCTTTCACCTCGTCTACAAAAAGGGGGAAAAAAAGCATCTTAACTGCAGCTAAATGCATATCTAATGTTACCCTGTGTCAAAAGATTATCTTTTTGTTTATTTGTCACTTCATAATCTTTAATTACTTTAAAAATCTTTTTATTTCATGCCAAACACATTTTTATTTCAGAGATAATCTTACCTTTGCAGTCTCTACTCAGAAGATGGAGATGGATTGGCTCTGAGGAGCTACTGAACAGAAAGTGAAAACACAGGTCAGGCTTTAGCATCACAGTTGAGTCTTGTCTGAAAGCCATTGTCTTCTTGCCTTACCTTGAGATAGAGTGGTGACCTGTCAGGGGGCTTCTCTGTGAGTTCTCTTTATAAATAAGCCCCACTGCCAAATATGGAGGAGAGCTTTGGGTCCAGGAATGTTATTGTGTCTGTGCTGCGTTGAGGGCTCACGCAGGGAGGGGGTTAATGAGTGGCAGAGAGCAATATAGAAATCAGCAGGTCCAAGTCTTATCAGTGATGGGGTCTCCTGACGAGGCCATATTAGGAGCTCCATGCAGCGCAGCGATTCATCATAGGTATCCTCAAGCATGGAGGGGACCACAACTCAATCTTTAAATAGACACAGGGAGGAATTCCTCTCTCATCATCCCCTAAACTGATGAGTTATAAGAAAAATACATGCACTGTTGAGAAGACTCATCACTCTTAGACTGATGTGTCAAAAGTTTGTCTAGATTTTGATGATTTGCTGCAAAGATGATGATGCCCTCAAGGTCTGGTTAATAACATGTCACCTGTAATGAGAACAAGCAGGTGTTTTTTTATCAGAAAATAGAAAGTCCACAACCAACGTACCAGTTTCAACCAGCAAACAAAACAGATTTATTTGGGTTTATCCAAGTTTTCTTATGAGTTCATTCTGCATATTTAATAGAGTGATTAAACCAAACCTGTTTGAATACAAAATGAATACATTTTTAGATTGTTGGTGATCAAATCTAATTCCTTAAAGTCAAAATACACATTGGATAATTGAACTTAAAATGTGATCATCTTCTAGCTAAATTATCTTTTTGCATTTTAGATAAATTCATACGAGCTGAAAAGAGGAAAATAACTACCAGGCACCACTAATGAGCCCTAGAAATATGTCTTGGGAAAAATATGTACAAGTTGTTGCATCAGGGAAAGAATTCAGTAAATGTAAACTACTTGTATTGTCTTAATACAAAGCAGAATATATAAAATGTCGGGGGAGATATTTTAGAGAAGTATGTGATGAATGAGTCTCAATTACTCTCAGGGCTTAAGTGGAGTCGCGGTGAGGCATCAGTAACATATCATGTTTAGTTATTACAGAATGGCCTTTGTGGTCACAAAAATGCCCGTCACATACTGAGTGAGTCGGTCTAAATAAAGAACATTAATCTGTGAGATTAACCAGGCGACAATTGCGAGGCAACACAGACAGAGGTCTGCCACAGGTGACATGCTTGAGATTCAACAAAAGGCAATAAAGATGACACACAATCGAGAGCTGGAGCTCCATGACAAGCTCCAATGCGATGCCAAGGTCATAGTAGAAGCCTTTTGCCATTATCACGCTCCATCTATGAAAGCTGGCCCCTCAGTTACAGGCCTGTTGACATGGGCCGTGTCTGTGGACAAACATAACTGTGTGGGAGGTTTGCTGAGAAACTCGCTGTGATTGAGGAGAGCAGTCGCAGAGACTTTCAGGATCCTGCGTTCGCCGGGATGAAGGATTATAGACTCTCACTGGGTTCAGGCTCACATGCTGTAAATATCTTGAGGGTGACATGTGTTTCCACCACCCACATGCAAACTGCAGTTTTCTGATTAGAGCTGTAGAGTGAACGGAGCTGCCTTCAGTTTTATAGCAGGATTAACTTCCTGCCATAATACTGATGTCTGTAACATCAGAAGATCTTAAACATCAGATTTACTTCAGCTTTCATTTTAGGGATGTTGTGCAACAAACATACTGATTTCTATTTTTCTTCATAAATGTTACTGACTTGACACAATATTTATTACATATAATAAGTAATTAATACAGCAGGCATTGCTGTCATATATGACAACTATACTGCACAAGCAGTCACCATGAACAGTACTCGCAGCCCCTTCAGAGGTTAAGAGATAAAAAGGAGGGTCAACAGCTGCTGACAAGTGCTGAGATTATTTCCATTCTGATAACTTCCCCGGCCCCGTTACTGACAGCTGGCGTCAGGGTGCCAAATGGAAGTGAGAGATTCCATGAGCCCACTAAAGAGCAAGTGAAGATAACTCCATCCTCAGAGGTCAGACGTCTACTCATTAAAGAAAACATCATTTAAATACTTTGTTTATGTCAAAACAAATGCACGTTGTCACCACATATATCTGATTGAATACAAGCTGTGGGACAGTACTGAGATGCAGCATTTAACTACAATTGTCTGGACATGCGCACAACAGACACAGCAGCAACCAAAGCTCTCAGTTTTATGACTTACAGTTGTTACAAAGGAAAATTATCCAAAGAGCTCTGCTAATTTTCCAGGAACTTTTTAAAAGATCTATTTTTTGTTTATTCTTAAACTCTAAATCACATTTAACTTGGCGGTTTGTTGTTATTATTATTATTGTCATTTACACAATAAATGAAGCGAACATCGTGACTATGAAAGTAAATCAGCACTAAGCAAAGCAGCTGTAATAAGTAGACTTGTAGTCAAGGCCCCTTAAACCGAGACCAAGACCAGCTCAGCTCAAGACCAAACTGAGACCAAAAAAAAAAAAAAGAAAAGAACTGTCTTTTTTTTTTTTTGCCATTTTGCATGAGTTGTAGAACCTAAGCACCATACTGGGTTCAGCTGCTTAGTATAAATATGAGATTGTATTAGTTGGTTCTTGATTGGTATTTGAAGGGCTGTATGATGATACTGTATAAAAAAATAAGTGCCTGCCTGGATATTATAGGTTACAAATGCCTTCGAGCCTGCTCGGCCAGTCTGAGACATTGTGACAAGACCAAGACCACAATAAAGTGGTCTCGAGACCACGACCAGTCTCGAGAACTAGAAGTCTAGTTAAAAGTAATTGGTGTAATAATTTTGACAGTTCTTGTCTTGAATTTAGTACGAAATAGTCATTACAGTAGGGCTTTATAAATGAATACATCTAATAGAAACTAACGGGCCAAATATAAATCTTCAAGCTTCATGGTCTTGATAAAAACTCATTTTGTTCTTCTTACCTAATATAGATAAAAGTTTACATGGTAAATATGTTCACTTAACTTTGTTAAGTTTTGTGCAGCCAGAAATCCTGAAACAATAAATTCTTTAACAAATTGCTAGAAGTATTTGTGAACAATATTTCTGCTCATAGTAACTTGTTTACCAGACAACACTAATTTTGTTTTTGCAGGATAACAAAAAATGAATAACTCACTATTTAAAAAAAGCAGTCTGAATTATTCTTATTACTTCTCTTGAGATGAGTATTGCATATTTTTCCACAGTCCTAAAGGTGCTCTAATTACAGAAGCAGAGAAACGCTGACATCCTGTTAACTGTGCTGATAAGCCCCAGCACATACCGTGCTGTATGCAGTCCACCACTTTAAGCAAAGGTGTGAATATGCTTGCGTCAGCTCACAGATACCTGCTTGTCTGCCAGGGGAGTTTTAGGACACATGAAGACAACACTTGGCTTCCTGAAGTACACATAGAGGGAGTCAGGGCCCCTTTCTCTCCTCCCTCCTCCTGCTTCAGATCATTTTTTAGTGTCAAGCACAAGCAACAGTGATTTAGACCTGACACCAGCGCAGCAAAGCTCGAGACAGACAGGTAAGAACAGCCATGTTAATAAAGTGATCCAGTTCTCCTTGTGCCTCTTTCCCAGTGATAAATATTTCAGTGATGCTTTTTATGACATTGTTTTGATTTTTTTTTTTTCTGAACAGCAGTTTCATAAGAACTTAAAATGCAAAGTGTTTTTTAAAAGTTAAATCAGCTGAACATCCTAAATTGTGTGTAATTGTAAAAGCAGTAAACAAAGAGCCTACACCCCCCTTGGTGAACTGGTAGTTGTTTCTCTGTTGATTTATTTTTGTATATGAAGTAGATATTCAGGTATTGATTCTGTGAACTCCTCCCCCAGGCCTTTGGAGGAGCAGGAGGACTTCAGCGGGGATTCACTGACCAGCTGCGAGTGATTATGTGTGGAATTATGGTGGGCCTACTTATGAGCATGGGTTTATTGTTGACTTTGACGTCCAGGCTCTTGGGCTTTCTTTAACTCTATTTTAGGAGCAAAGAGATTTGTTGTTGTTTTTTTTTATCTCTTTCTATTCCTATCACTTCACCTCAACTTTTCAGTTTTCAGAGCATGTTTAATCATTTCACATGTCCTCAGTTTTCTGTTCAGACCTAAATGATCATCTCTACTTCTTCATCCCACCAAGCCGCAACGCACACCATATTTGACCTTAAACCATTATAATCAATATTACCCCATGTATCATAAGTAAAAAAAATTACATACAATTAATAACCTCTTATAACACTGACAGTTGTTTGAGGAACTTCTCACAGTGATTTAGCCACATTGACAAGATATTAAAGATTTCAGGTCAAGTGTTTGAATGTAATATGATCTATTCTCATCTAATGTGACTCTACATTTAATTAGAGGTGTGTCAAAAATCTGGCAATACGATTTGTATCATGATACAGGAGCAGCGATATGATATATTGTCAAATATTGCGATACTATAAGCAAGACTATATATTGCGATATTGTGTTTACAGCGTAGTACTCAAAGCTACAAGTAAGAATGGTGCGCCTGGTGTGATTCATTCACTTAATATGTGGAGTCACACTTCACTTCATCAAAGCAATTAGGTTTCAAAGGTATATTAAACATTAGCGGTGCTGCCATATATCAGATATTAGTAGGTATTAGCTAATACATGGCTAATTATAATGTTTCTGAAAACTTGTTAACTTATCCAATAACCTAAAACCAGACATATTATAAGCAGCTTTAAAGCAAGTCAGTCTGCAGCAGCAGCTGCACACAGTAGTATATAACGCTATTTATAAAGCACTTTTCATACCATTAAAAAGCAACACAAAGTGCTGACATAGTAAAAACAAAGCCTTCACATGACTCTGAAAGGAATGCTGGGATATGAGGTTCTTCCAGAATAACATGACTTTTCTACATGCTGGACCAGTGCCAATAGAACAACAAAATCCCGTTACAAAATTTAGATTTCGTAAAAGGACAATGAAATCTCTCAACATTTCAAAGCACTTTGATACAATGCTTTTTGATATCAATACAATATTCTAACACAAAATATCCAGAATATTGGTGTATCCATATTTTCTTACATCCCTTCATTTAATTAGAACCGACGTCTTACAGATGTGTGATATGCGCAGATCTACGAAAACACGACGTGACGTCACTGCCCAGACGGAGCGCAGTTTACATGAAAAAATTTTACTTTTAATCAGTTTGGGATTCTACCCCTGTGAAACTGAATGAAATTCCACTCGGTTTTTACTGATTGAAGTGTTTATACGGAGCATTTTTATTCAGTTTGGGCTTCTTAACCAATTTTTGATTGGAATTTTAGGGGTCGTTCACACGAGGACGATTGCGGGTAAAAATGACAAAATATTTCACTGGAAGTGCTTTTCTTTCACACGGCACCGGCGTTATTCTGGGTCGAAGCTGCAAAAATCTGAGAAGTCATTCCAAAGTGGAATTCCTGAACATGCAACGCTGTTGCGTTCTCGTTTGCACGGCCCAAAACGCAAAAATGATGGTGGACCTGCTCATGTCATGCTCACGTCACATGCATGTTGACGTCACACACAAACAGGAAAAACAACAATGTCAAACTATGTAAACCCAGCAGTTCTAAGGTAGATTTCACGCATGCGCGCAGACATGGTGGAGTTCCATCACAGCACCACCTAACGGCCTGGCGTGCATATCCAATTGAATTCCACACAATCTTGCGTCCTCGTATGCACGCAGATTTCTTCATGATGACGCTCGTGTACGCAGATAAAAAGATGAAGACGAGATGCCGCTTTTGCATCTTCTCTTCTGATCATCGCCGTGTGAACGTTGCCTTAGTCTCTATGTCCCTAAAACCCAGCTTGTGTTAAAGCTTAAATCAATCAGATTGTTTTATTTCTTTCCATATAATCCTACACTGACTTTCTAAGTAAACAGTTACATTCGATGCTCTTCTAAATGCAAACACGTTTAAAAAGCATCCTCACTTTATCTTTTAAAAAGCAGCCTTTACCGATCTTGCATTTCAGAAAGCACAGCAAGATTATTTGAATATAAACAGTCCCGCCTCACTCCTAAGACACACCCCTTCATTCCCTCCACCTCCCAATGCAGAAGCAAAGGTCTGACAGGCAGGTCCGTTGGACAATCCTAGAGGTGCACCCCACTTCAAGGATTGGTTGGAGTTTTCATCGAATATTTAGAGATTGGAATGATTTTATTTTTTTTTTTATAAATGGTGGGTCTGTCTTGTATTTTAGAGTTCCATTACCTCATTCATAGCATTTTACCCTGTTATAAAAATAGTGTAAGAATGCAACATCGGTAAGGGTTGCTTTAATACGGAAGAGCACTAGGGCCACTGAGAAATAATGAGAATTCTGAATTCAATCTCAGAATTTTGAATTTGATCTCAGAATAGCTTGTTTTTCCAGATCATTAAAAAAAGAAATAATAAAATATTCAAGAGACACCTTCAAGAGACAAGAACGTCAGACTTCTGAGATTCAAGTCAGAATTCTGACTTTTTTCTCAAAATCTAAATTTTTCTCTTTTTTTAGGAACTGAGAAGGAAAATCTTCCAAATGTTTGTTTTTCTTTTGTTTTTGTTTTTTTTCGGGGGGGAATCAAAATTCTGAGATTAAAGTCAGAATTCAGATTTGGGGGGAAATTGAGAAGAAAAATCTTGTTTTTTTTCGTTTGTTTGGTTTTTTTGACCGGGGGTTGGGGGGTGTCAAAATTCTGAGTTTAAAATCAGAAATCTGACTTTTTTGCCAGAAATTGAGGGAAAACAGTCTCCAGATTTTTTTCCTGGGGAAAAAAGTCAGAATTCTGACTTTTTCTTTCTTTCAGGATTTTTTTTTTTTTCCTCATTGGCCTTAAGAGTCTGTCGTCACTTAATACTCACAAGTTAATAAATAAGACAGGCGCTTCAAAAATACAATTTTTCATGAAAAATTTCCCAGGAACCCACCCTTGGAAAAGAAATAGGAATACAGTATTGTGCAGCATCTTAATGCAACTTTATTAGCACTACAAGTTATCAGAGTTGATTTGTTGAGGGGATTTACAGCACACAGCAGACAAAAGGATTTCTGTAGGCTTCAAAGCTTCACTCCTCATCAAACCCTTTCTGCTGCAGCCAGGGAAGTTGGAGAGAGAAAAAAGAGAAACAGCCATTTAGTCTCCAGATTAGTATTGCTTTAGCACAGCAAAGCACTGTATTCATTTACACATCAGTGTACAGGTAAATGCAGCACCAGGGGGCAGCATGTGTTGAGGTCAGATTAGAGTGCATGCTTCAAACCTTGGAGCCAGCATCGCGGCTTTTGGCTCGTAGCTTGTTGACCTGAGTCTCAGCGATGTCAGCCCTCTCTTCAGCCTCGTCCAGCTCATGCTGCAGCTTGCGGAACTTGCCTAGATGCACATTAGCCTGTTCCTCCTGGTTGAAGGAAATAAATCACAGTATAATTGTACACTGAGACTGAAGAAATTCACCTAAACAGTGAACCGTTTCCACACTTACAGCCTCCTCTGAAGATCTTTTGTAGGCCTTGACTTTCAGCTGCAGCTTATCTACCAGATCTTGCAGTCGGGCAATGTTCTTTCGATCCTCCTCAGTCTGCGGAAATAAGAGACAATTTTACTTTCTTTTGTAGAATTTGATTGACCCATGCAGATTGATAGAGTTTGCTGTCACAAACCTGATAGGTGAGTTCCTTGATGCGGCGCTCATATTTACGGACACCCTTCACAGCTTCACTGCTTTTCTTCTGCTCCATCTCCACCTCATTTTCTAGCTCCTTCACCTGCTCATAAATAACTTTTGTAAGAATTTGTTTACTAATTTTTTACAATTTTTTTTTTACATATAATTCAAGTCTTTTTTACAGACTCAGGGTCCAAGTTGAAAAAATATAACCACAGGAGAAAAAATCTTCTTTTACAGATGTTAAAGAAACACTCACCCTGGCCTCCAGCTTCTGCACCTGCTTCTTGCCTCCCTTCATGGCGATCTGCTCAGCTTCATCCAGACGGTGCTGCAGGTCTTTGATGGTTTGCTCCATGTTCTTCTTCATGCGCTCCAGGTGAGCGCTGGTGTCCTGCTCTTTCTTCAGCTCCTCTGCCATCATGGCAGCATCAGTGATGGCCTTCTTGGCCTTCTCTTCAGCATTTCTGCATTCCTGCACTGCGTCCTCCACCTCAGTTTGAAGCTGAACCGTGTCACTCTCCAGCTTCTTCTTCTGGTTTATCAGCCCGGTGTTCTGCATATTTTTATAGATGCAGTATTTGAGGATGTGGGAAAGGTTGCAGTTGTATCTTTACAATATTGCCTCTGAGATATAGTCTCACCTGTGAGTGCAGCAGCTGCACCCTCTCGCTAACATCCAGCAGCTCTTGCTCTGCAAGTTTACGGCTGCGCTCAGTTTGCTCCAGAGCAGCTCTCAGCTCCTCCAGCTCAGCCTGAAGCAGGTTGTTGCGTCTCTCAACAATGGCGATGTTCTCTTTGAGATCATCGTTAGACCGAACGGACTCATCCAGCTGAACTTGGCAATCCTTCATTGAACGACAGGAACCACATAAATGTTAGAGACAGTTCTGAACAGGAACATCTTCAGAAAGCGAGTTTTCCTTTTCTAATTTACCTTCAGATGAGCATGAACAGACTTGAGCTGTTTCTGGGCCTCAGATGCCTGCCTGTTGGCTTGGCTGAGCTGGATCTCCATCTCATTGAGGTCTCCCTCCATCTTCTTTTTCAGACGAAGGGCTTCGTTCCTGCTGCGACACTCGGCTTCAAGAGAGCTCTGCAGGGTGTCGATCGTCCTCTGCATGTTCCTCTTGCTCTGCTCCATTTCTTCATCTTTCTCAGCCAGTTTACGCTCAATTTCAGCCTTAACTTGATTGAATTCCAGCTGGGCTCTGAGAATCTTACCCTCCTCGTGCTCAAGAGAAGCCTTACAAAGACATCGGTAATTGGTCAGTTTTCCACTACTCTGTAAATTACCGGTTACTTTTGATCTTAGTAAGGAAAACGAAGGATATCATTGCGGTATTATTGTAGTTTTACCTCTGCTTCCTCCAGAGCAGACTGAATCTCACCCTTTTCTTGCTCCAGCTGCTTACGGACCTTCTCTAGTTCGTGAATGGTTTTTCCACCTTCACTAAGTTGCTCAGTGAGGTCAGAAATTTCCTCTGCATATGAAAGTGGAAACATTCAATTGTTTTTCTTTTAACAGATGTAATACTTACTGTAAGTACTCTGGTGGACGGTTAATATTTTACCTTGCAGTCTGCCACTGGATCTTACCTTGTAAGTTCTTATTCTCTCTTTTCATGGTCTCAAGATGGTCCAGAGATTCCTCATAGGAGTTTTTCAGTTTGAAGAGCTCAGTGCTCAGAGACCTGGCTTCCTTCTGGGAGCTCTCCAGCTCACACTGAGACTCCTCATACTTCTGTTTCCACTCAGACAGGACCTGGACATTCAGACAAAAGATGTTGAATTCTACACGTGAATCTCCCTAAATTTTTCCACCGCATCATTTTATTTTGACACTAATAAAACACTTTGAGAAACATGGTTAAAATGTTAAACATAGAATGTTAAAATTCAAGATACTTTACATAAAATGTTCTTTGATGGGTTTGATGATGGTGAGAACAGTGGGTGGTTAGGGGTTGCAAAGTAGGAGATAAAAGGAAAAAAAACTCACAATGTTTTTACAGAAGATAAGTGCAACTTACTTTGTCAAAGTTTCTTTGCTTCTTGTCCAGAGCAGCAGCAGCAGCATTTGACCTCTCCACATCCACCATGAGATCTTCAATCTCATTCTGCAGCCTGTGTTTGGTCTTCTCCAGGGAGGAACATTTAGCATTCACAGCTTCAACAGCCTCCTCAGCATCCTGCAGACGCTGAGCCAGCTTCTTTCTATAGTATAATAGTTTATTTAGGTTGCTTTCCAACTTTGCTGAGTCATTCTAGATGTGTTTTACTTACTTTGCTTCCTCCAGTTCCTCCGTCCTCTGGATGGCGTCAGTTTCGTATTTGGTTCTCCACTGAGCCACCTCAGAGTTGGCCTTGGACATGCCGCGCTGCAGTTCAGCCTTGGCCTCCTGCTCCTCCTCATACTGCTCCCTGAGCAGGTCACAGTCATGGCGAGAAGACTGCACAGCATGGGCTAAAGCATTCTTGGCCTGTATAGATGGAGATAAAGTGGCTAATATGTTCAAACAGCTGTTTTTAGATGTAAACATGAATGTATACCCACCTTTACTTCCTCTTCCAGTTGTCTTTTTAAATCTTCAAGCTGTTGATTGTAGGAATTCTTTCCTCTGGTGAGCTGAGAAATAAGAGACTCTTTCTCCTCCATCTGTCTTGAAAGTTCATCTACAGAAGAAGAATGCAGGTTTTGAAATTACATTGTTCTCTGTCAAAGATGTTCCAGGTGAAAACCCAACTAACCATTCTCAGCTTGCAGCTTGGCCTTTTGGGTGGTGAAGTCGTTCAGGGATCTTTGGAATTCATCACATTTATTTCTGTATTCATTCATTTGATCCTCAAAAGTTCTGCACGTCTTCTCCAACATCGTCTTTAGAGGAAAATGACAGAGGTTACAGGCCTTGTGTTTGACTTCTAAGGTATAACATTTTCATTATTCAGGAAGCTATTAGACGACCACACTTACCTTAGACTTGACGATCTGCTCCATATTGGAGACCACGTCATCGAGCTCTAATCTGAGCTCACTCTTCTCCTTCTCCAGTTTCTGCTTGACTCTCTGCAGGTTGTCGATCTGCTCTCCCAGGTCAGCGACGCTGTCGGCTTGCTTCTTCCTGAGGGTGGCGGCGGTGGCCTCGTGCTGCAGAGTGGCCTCTTCGAGGTCTCTGCGGAGTTTCTGGAACTCGGCCTCCCTCTTCTTGTTCATCTCGATCTGGGCAGCTGTGGCTCCACCAGCCTCCTCCAGCCTCTCACTGATCTCTTCCAGCTCTCTGGCCAGGTCTGCTCTCTGCTTCTCCACCTTGGCTCGGGCAGCTCGCTCTGCTTCCAGCTCTTCCTCCAGCTCCTCTACCCGAGCCTAGTACCAGAACATTGTGCTTGGATGTGTCCCTCTTTGACCAAATTCCCACCTTTTAATCAGAATCAGATGGATTTTTACCTGCAGCTCTTTCAGCTTCTTCTGGAGTTGAGCAACTATGGACTGCTCATCTTCAATTTTGCTGTTCAGCTGGCTGATCTCAAACTCTTTCCTGCAGCATTTTCTCTTGTTAGTGTTTAGTAGTGAAAACAGTGCACACAATATCAAGTGAATATACTGACTGAACAATGTTCTGAGAAATTTGTACTTTTTCATGCGTTCCTCCAGCTGTTGCTTGTCATTTTCCAGATCCATGACACACTCCTGGGTCAACTTTAAGTCTCCCTCCAGCTTCCTCTTTGCTCTCTCAAGGTCCATTCGAACCTTTTTCTCTTGCTCAAGAGATCCTTCAAGCTTGAAGCAAATACACAATTACAGCATTTGTGAATTGTTTAGTTATTATTCAGCTGTTTTCTGTGTTGGCTAAGTTCTCACATCATCAACTTGCTGCTCCAGCTTGGCCTTGGCCTTGGTCAGAGTGTTGACTTTGTCTTCCTCACTCTGCAGGTCATCCAGGGTCTGCTGATGAGCTTCCTGTAAAGCTTTCTTTTCTTTGGTCAGCTTGACAATGATTTCATCCAAAGCTGCCATCTCCTCCGTCAGGTTCTTCACCTGTTGTACATAAAATCATAGATTCCTGACGACCATCGCAGCAATATTGTCATCATAGTATATTCTTGCACCATAATTTGAATGTACCTTGTTCTCCGTGGCGTGCTTTTCTTTTTCCACTTTAGCCAGAGTCAATTCAAGGTCATCAATGTCCTTCTTTAATTCAGAGCATTCGTCCTCCAGCTTCCTCTTCTTTGCTGTCAGTTCAGCATTCATCTCCTCCTCATCCTCCAGCCTTTCAGTCAGCTCTTTGATTTTTGCCTCCAGCTGAATCTTGCTCTTGATGAGCCCCTCACATCTCTCCTCTGCATCGCAGAGATTATCTTGCTCCTGCCAAACATCAACTCTTATTAACACACTGACATCATCAAAGGACAAAGCTACTATAGCACCGCTCTTACAGCCTGGACTTGAAGCTGCAGGTCGTTCTTCTCTTGGAGAAGAGTCACCATTTTCTCCTCTAGCTCCTTTCTACGAGCTTCAGATTTTGCATAAGCTTCTTTCAGCTTCAGGAATTCTTCCTTCATGTTGGCCATCTCCTTCTCTGCCTCAGCAGATCTCAGCAGAGGTTTGATCTTGAAGTACAGCTTCATCCAGGGCCAATTCTTGACCCCCATGAATGCACGGATGTTCCACTGGATCACTAATAGAGCATCTCTAGAAGAAATAGTGGAGTTTTAGTTTGTTAAAAAGAAATAACATCAACCCATGAACCATTATCTAAAATTTTTGGTCCAATGTCAGCTTGTCAACAAATTATACCTGCGTTCCACCATCTTCTGATACTCAATACGAGACAGAAGGCCACGAGACCTGGCTTGAATAGCTGTGATAATTTTGGAGAGACGCTCATCTCTCATCTCTTCAAGCAGACCCAGCAAACCCGCCTTGAAGAACACCTAATGACAGCAATGGGTTTAACTTACTTTGCTAGATTCTTTCTGTTATCATGGATTACTTTGGTCACTTTTCCCATTGTAAAAAAAAAAAACTGCTGTTACCTTGGTATGTCCAAACTTGTACTGGTTATGATCAATGTCCAGAGATGCAAGAAGTCTCTCGGCTCCCTTCCTGCTGTCAATAAACTGTCCCTCAGGGATGGCAGCAGGATTCAGGATGCGATATCTGGAATATCACAAAGTAAAAGGAAAAGCAAACATGTCAGATTATATCATTATCAAGCTAAATGTTTTATAATCTTTCATTTTGAGTCCAAAAATCAAACCTCTGCTTGAAGTCTCCATAGAGGATCCTGTTGGGGAAGCCCTTTCTGCAGATCCTGATACCTTCCAGCACACCGTTACAGCGCAGCTGGTGCATCACTAGAGGGTTCTCCATGGCCCCAGGAGTCTTGGTCTCATTGGGGATGATGCAGCGCACAAAGTGAGGATGAGTTGACCTCAAGTTGGTCATCAGCTTGTTCAGATTCTCCTGTAATATGATGAAGCAAGTCCTGGTAAAGTCTGAATGTGCAGGATATGATAGAAACATAAACGTTTCATACCCTGTGGAGAGCAGACACAGTCTGGAAGGATGAACCTTTCTTTTTCTTCTCTTTTTTACCTTCACCGCCTTCACCCATTGCTATTGAAAAGATGTGCCAACATCAAGAATTCACACAAACAACTTGACCCGTTCGATATTTTATCATTGCACCTCCAAATATTCAAGCCTGGGTACCTGAATCAGCTCCAGCATAGTTGGCAAAGAGGATGGACAACAGCTTGAGTGTAGACTTCTGGTACAGTCCAACAACAGTCTCATTCAGAGGATCTTTGTTCTTCACCAGCCAGTTGTTGATATTATAATCAACAGTTCCAGCATAGTGAACCAGGGCAAAATGAGCCTCTGGTTTCCCTTTAACAATTCTGGGTTTCTGGAAGTTGTTGGATTTGCCCAAATGGTTGTCATAGAGCTTAGCTTTAAAGGTGGCATCAGAGGCTTTGGGAAACATGCACTCCTCTTCAAGGATGGACATGATACCCATGGGCTGACGGAGGACAAAAAATATGTATGTTAAAAAAAAGCATTATATTTTTATATCTTTTCATTTCAACATTTTGTCATGTAATATCTCACCTTTTCAATCAGATCAATGCAGGCCTGCAGATCCATACCAAAATCAATGAAAGTCCATTCAATGCCCTCTTTCTTGTACTCTTCCTGCTCCAGCACAAACATGTGGTGATTGAAAAACTGTTGCAGTTTTTCATTGGTGAAGTTGATGCACAGCTGCTCAAAGGTGTTGAACTGAAAGATAACAGTTTTATTTTGATGCTCACATTCATGATTTTGTCCATTGGGGGGAAAAAAGGATGATGGAGACAATCAGATGATGCTCACATCAAAGATCTCAAATCCAGCGATGTCCAGCACACCTATGAAGTACTGACGAGGCTGTCTGGTCTCAAGTGACTGGTTAATTCTCATCACCATCCACAGGAACATCTTCTCATACACAGCCTTTGATAGAGCTCCAACAGCATAGTATACCTGTGAATGGACATACAACATGTACTGTAGTTGCCTCTGTCTGTGAAAAGTATGCATGGGACATACAAGGTTTTAAGATAAATTCTTTTCTTTCACCTGGGCGACATTTTGTCCCTTGGTGACCCACTCGTTTCCTACTTTGACTCTTGGGTGACAGAGACCTTTGATGAGGTCAGCAGAGTTCAGACCCATCAGATAAGCTGATTTGTCAGCATCTGAGAAGAGACGAGGAGCACAGTGAAGTCATGCTGGTTGATTCTGAATCAGCCTGACACGCAGAGCCTGACTTCACCTTCAGTGCCGTCCGCCTCTGCCTGCTCCTCCCGCTGCTTCTGCTTGAACTTCATGTTGCCGTAGTGCATGATGGCACCGGTCAGCTTGTACACAGAGTTCTTTTCCTCCTGAGTAAAGCCCAACACATCGAAGGCACTCTGGAGAAGAGCCACAGTAATATCTCAAGTCTCTTCCACAAGTATCATTTGAACTGAATAATCTATTTTTCTAAAATGACTTTGAGTCCATAATGACCATTTATTAAAGCAACTCTTACCGATCTTCCATTTCAGACAGCACAGCAAGATTATTTGAATATAAACAGTCCCGCCTCACTCCTAAGACACACACCCTCATTCCCTCTGCCTCCCAATGCAGAAGCAAAGGTCTGGCAGGCAGGTCCCTTGGACAATCCTAGAGGTGCACCTCACCTCAAGGATTGGTTGGAGTTTTCATTGAATATTTAGAGATTGGAATGATTTTTTTTTTTTTTTTTATTAATGGTGGGTCTGTCTTGTATTTCAGAGCTCCATTACCTCATTCATAGCATTTTACCCTGTTAAAAAAATAGTGTAAGAATGCAACATTGGTACGAGTTGCTTTAACTCATTCTGATTATATTAATCTGTTTGTGTGAAGCAAAGAAAGGAGAGGCTGACATCTGTTGCCATCAGTTCTTCTGCATCATCTATGGAAGCCACTTGGGTTTCCCCCTGAGAGATGAAGGCGTAGTCATAAGGGTTGTTTGTTATCAGCAGCATCTCTAGGAGGACATGAAGAAAGAAATGAAGGAAAGGTCACGCTAATGAACACACTGCTATGCAAGCCTGTTTTTTGTTTTGGGCGGGGAAAGAGGTGGGGGGGTCCCTCATAAGACAGTAGCTATACTAACCCAGGATTTCAGGTTTCTGATTGGACAGAATCTGGTAGAAAATGTGGTAATCTCTCTCAGCCCTGAGCTGGAAGGTCACCCGAGACTTCTCCAAAAGATCTGATTCATACAAGAGATAAAACATTTCTGAGATCAATTTTACCATCCCATTGTGTTATAAAATATAAATAATATAAATACGAAAGCAATACTTGATCTTACAAGTTTCAATGTCAGCAGAAGCCACTTTTCCTCTAGTGTCAAAATGAATTCGGATGAATTTCCCCTGGAAGAATAAAGATAACATTCATACATGCTTCAGCATTTTTCTTGTTAAAATTCAGTTACACCGTTGTAATAGACACTCACAAATCTGGAGGAGTTGTCATTCCTGATGGTCTTGGCGTTACCAAAGGCCTCCAGAGCAGGGTTAGCCTGAATGATTTGATCCTCCAGGGTTCCCTGTCACAGAGGAAGAAAACGTCTCATCCATTTGCTGTTTTGAAAGCAGCTTTAGCGACCTCTAGTGGAATTAACTGATTGTTCATGCTTAGCTTTGATTTCTATTACGGTATATTGTAGCAACTCCCACATTTGTTTGTCACAAACCTTGTCTTTGCCACTGGCTTCTTTCTTTACAGTTCCAGCTGCAATACTTGCAAAATACTGGATCACTCTCTTTGTGTTGACAGTCTTTCCAGCACCAGATTCTCCACTGTAGTTGAAAAGTCACTGATTAAAATATAGCAATGCCAACATATGAACATACAGCACTACGGATGCTTTAGAAGTGGAAAATGTTACATACGTGATCAGGATTGACTGGTTTTCACGGTCTACCAAAAAGCAAATATTTAGAGAGAGGAAATTGTTATCATATGACAGAAATCTCATCTAGAACAGTGTTTATAGTCTTGATCTGTACCTGCCAGCATGTACTGGTAGGCATTGTCAGAGATGGAGAAGATGTGAGGAGGAGCTTCACTCCTCTTCTTTCCTCTGTAGGCAACAACCACCTCCTGGTTGTAGACTGGCAGCCACTTGTATGGATTGACAGTCACACAGAAGAGCCCAGAGTAGGTCTGAGAGCACAGAGAATATCACTACCATTATTCCAACTGTCCTTAACCATTTATAAACAACCTTTTATCTGAATGAATTGATTATTATAGGTTTGGGGTGCAAGTTTCTCTTCATGAAAATAAGATTATTATCATTTACTGATGTGCAAAATTAACTTATAGAATACCCAAAATGTGAAATTTGTCAGAAAAAATAGCAAAGCATGTATAATGAATGTACTTTCTTTGAGTTTAGTTTAAATGCAACACTTATTCAACACAGTTTGGGTGTCTAAAATTAAACTTATGAGTGTGCTCATAAGTTTGTTGGTTTTTTGTTTGTAGGCTGACTATGTGCTCACGTAGATCATCCATGCTGCGTAACGCTCTTTGAGGTTAAACAGCACAGCTGGCTCGTGGAGGAAGGTCAGCATGGCCATGTCCTCGATCTTGTCAAACTTTGGAGGATTCTGTTGCAGAATGTCCGACTCTTTTACAGTCACAGTCTGGAAGGAGGAAAAATCAACAGCAGGGTTTTATTATATGCACTAAATGTATTGAATTATTCTGTAAATGATTAAAAGAAAAATGTTGTTTCTCTTCCAGCTTGCGCTTTATTTTATTTAACATTGTGTAATATCACAAAAGCATGCCACATTTTAGCAATCCCAGATGGCAGCAGTGCTTCGATGTGATAACTGGCTTTAAAACCACACCTAGATTTATCCTCATATTCACACTTGCTCCCAGACTGACATTTAATGCATCTTTTGTTCTTCCCAGATTAACCTCAGTAACTAAAATGATTAGATATTTGGTCATATTAATGTTAGTTATTTTATTACTGTAACTATCATCAGAGCATGATTATTACTGTTGATCATATAAACTAAATAAATGTATCCATGAACTCACCTTCCCTCTCTGTGTGTCGACAGTGACCTTGTCTCCATCCCTGCTGGTGACGGTTGCCTTCACAAACTCCTCCACTGGATCCGGGACAAAACATTCCTTCTTGATATCAAAGGTACGTGTGGAAGCCTCCATGCGCTCCTTCTCCGACTTCCTCAGGTACGGTGCAGCAGCACCGAACACAGACATCTCTGCATCCCCCATGGCTGCACTAAGTACACACAGATGATTCAGGCTTCACTCACTTTATCTGGTATTCATTCATGTCAGATTATTAGAAATGTAACCAATCTAATCTTCCTCTGAAGGACTTTAGAAAGTTTTTCAACATCGATGAGATAATACTCGTGTTTTGAGAAAGGTATTTACCAGTGGGTTCAGCCCAAATCACAGATAGGCTCTGACTTCAGAGTACAGATCAGGGATCAACCTGCAGTAGGCAGAAACACTTTATCAAAACTTTCTTTTGTTCAACCTTTGAAATATCTTAACTAATCAATTTAAATCAGCATTAGTAGAAAAAACTAATCTCATGTTTTATGTTACAAATTGAAGACAAATGTAAAAAAAATATATTCTATAATAATTTCTAAATTTGATTTTGTTGCCATGCAATGTTAGCAGTATTTCCTCTTATTACTCATCTTTCATTTGGTTTAAACAGCAGAGAAATGCAGCATTTAAAAATACAAAATGCAACCAGTGGTTTAAACTTACAGAGGCCAGGTGAAGATGAAGCAGCTGCTAGACCTGCAGGGAAGGCAGGGATCAAATATATAACCCCTGATAACCTGCCTTACAAGGCCAAGGACACCACCCTGACCTGCTAACACACACACAAACACACATCACCATCATCAGGTGCACTACTTCAACACATACCACGCTCTCTCTCTCTCTTGCACACACACACACTCACACATTGTGGTAATCGCCATCATTTCCATCACTTATGGCAGAGCTCGTGTTGGCTCTGGTGATGCCTGGCTGCCCTCTCTGCTTGTTTGTCTCTGCCTCTCGCGTCCAAATAATGTGATTTTTCGGGAGCAGTGCCAGGAACTTTCTGCAGCATAACTCGCCTGTGACTCACCCAAGCATAGCATCTCTATCTCTAATTCTGCCACACTTTTCCCTGTCATCTGTTGTGTTAAATTCTTTTTCAGTGTGAGGACTGACAATGGACAGAAACCAGATTCCATGTTTGCATACGAAGAGAAGAAAAGACGCAGGTATAAGACCTCAACCTATTCACAATAATGAATTTCAGTTTCTTTTCATCATGATGATACTTGATTTTCCTTGGACTGATTAATCTGTGTGGTCTGTTATCTCCACAGTAAATATTATTTTTCACTGTGTTAGAGGTGATAATATAACTTAATAAACTTTACAGAGAATTGTCTTTTACTATCTGCAGTCTACACACACAACCACAGTGATGTTCTGTTTGTCTCTCTTAAATAAAGGGGGTCTCCTTCCAAATTTTGTTTGAACACACTGTTTTGGAAAAAGTTTGAAAAAAGTTTGCTAATGCACTCTCTTTATGTTTCCTGTATAGACAGTATTATCATCACCCATTTAGTCAACAGTCCATACTTCATTGATGTGCATACAAGTGTCATAATCAATGACATTAGTGTGGAGATGGGACTTGAACACGGAATTCCAGGCAAGTGAAATCAGAGTTCATTGTCACAACAAACAGAAATTGCTGCTAAGGCAAGATCAAACAAAAAATAAAACTTACTGTAAACTAATCAAAAATCAAAGGCACATGTTGGATAAACTGAGTATGACTGAGACAAGCATGACAAGCAGCAACAAACTACTGGACAAACCTGGACATAAAAGGCAGCAATGAGAAAATAAAGCTAACTAAGAAAAGCAAGGAGTATTAATACTGAAGGAGATAATGGAACAGGTCATCAGAAACTAATGGGCGGGGTATGACAGGGAAGCAGGAAGTAGATACAAGAATAAATAATGCAAGGCAAGTTTATTTATATTATACATTTACCATACAATCCAAAGTGCTTTACATAAAACACTAAAAGCATTAACATGGTGTAAAAGCATTTAAAAGTACATTTTAAAAAACATAAAGAGAAAAATACATATAAAGAGAAACAAAATTATTATTTATTATCGTTGAATCATAGCAAAAACCATAACAAGATAATAGAGTACCTAAATTAAAGTGATTTTTAAAAAAAAAGCAACAGTCAAAGTAAAGTTAAGGGAAAAGCCTTTTAAAATAAAACAGAAAGCAAGTTTAACTACATATATACACTGGACAGGACAAAATTTATCAGAAAAGTACAGAAATACCATACCAAAGTAAAACTCACAGACCAGAAGGTCTACAAGAAGGTCTATTACTCTATTTCTGCCACATAGCTGCCCATCTCAAAGTATAAAACAGTTATTTAACATCACAAATATTGCAGTAACCGTATTAGGACTAGCAGCCACTTTTATTTGACACAGAAACTACGATCATGAAGAAAATTACATCTGATAAGTTATAATAAAAGCTGGAGAGGATGGTTGGAATTAACGGGAATTTTCTTTTGGGTCTGGACCAGTAAAAGCAAGCAGCATGGGACAAGGTAATACATAAGTTGGGAATATCACCTTAAGGTACCTGAGATACTGTTCAGTTCTCGAGATACAGTCTGAGTCAATACGGAGCCAGAAAACCGTTTCTATCATTAGTTCTAATGTTAACAGTGGTGAGAGCGGTCAAGTGGAGAAAAGTGACATTTAAAGTTTGGTTTGTCCGGAAGGTTAGAGTGTGTCTGAGTTTTCTGCCTAGAGGAGGACATGATACTTTGGGAACCTCTTAAACTGGCTGTAGTGGTCAGATAAAGACTGGAAAAACCCTGACTTACCTCATCGTCTAGGCTACATCATCTGTAGATAACATAGGCCAAAATAAAGGCACAATCCCTCCTTAGATTACATTAGAAACATAAAAAATTTGTATTGGGTTAGACTATTAAATAATTGGTTATCTTTGTATTGATGCCTCAAATACTAGCAGATTTAACCCTGAAAACTGTAGTGAAACATTATCCAAACTAACAGAGACTTAATGCTAAACCTCCAGAAAGCATCAATTTTCTGATATGACGTTTGAGATGACATCAAATTGTAATAATTTTCATGAAACTGGTGAGTTCAATGTTGCAGATCCAGCCCCAAAGACAAGTTTACATTTAAAAATGTGAAAGATTTTAAGACAACCTAACATTCTGACTATATCCCGCTCTACGGGAAGATTGGGTTATAGGTGTAAATGCGTTGATCAGTCTTCCATTAATCTCAATATCTCAGTAACTTTTAGTAATCGAATTTAATGTTATATTTTGTTTTATTTCTACATGTTTGTTTTTGAAAAACTATTCTAGAGGGTTTTTTTAGTATTCTGTTTTTATTGTTTCTATTATATAAGTCCTTTGTGTTTATGAACTCTTATTCAATTCAATTCAATTCAGCTTTATTTTTATAGCGTCAATTCATGACAATGTCACCTCAGACAGAGAAATTCAAGTCAGATTCATAATAGCCTAGCTAAGGAAACCAACAGATTGGATCGAATCTTGACTTGACCCGGTCCAATCCCCCATCCTGAGCAAGCACGGAGTGGTGGTGACAGTGGGAAGGAAAACACCCTTTTAACAGGGAGGAAAAACCTCTGGCAGAACCCGGCTCAGGTACGGGGGCCATCTGCCTCGACCAGCTGGGGTGGAGAAGACAGAAAGAGACCAACAGATACTGCAACTTTTATCCAGCCAGACCTGCTGAGAGAAGAGAAACACAGTTAATGATGCAACACAAGTTTCTACATGGAGAAGCAGAGATGAGTGGGAGAGGAAGAGCCCAGTGCATCATGAACATCTTTCAGCAGTCTAAACCTATAGCAGCTTAACTAAGGGATGGCTAACCATCCCTAACTATAAGACTTATCAAAAAGGAAGGTTTTATGCCTAATCTTAAAGGATAAGTTTCTTTTTTTCAACCTGGACCTTATTTCTAGGAGTATATACATGCATTTACTCACTGGTAAAGTTTCTGCATCACTTTGAGTCCTTTGGAAGATTGATGTTGAGTCACCCTTCAGTGTTCCTCCATTAAAATGGGAGAGACGGGGCAGCCACTTTATAAGACATTATCTGCAGCAAAACTCCTTCATTTCATCAATGCTTTAAGTAGAATGAACGAACAAGTTCTATTGTCTTGTGAGTTCAGAGTTTCGCAAATTGTGTTTTTGTTGTTGTCTGAGTTGTGAGCTGCTCTTCTCAGCTGTACTACGGAAGTGCGCACCATAAACGCACGGCCCCAACAAGTGTGGAGAACACCCTGATAACTTACGGAAAGCTAAATCTCGACTCACAGGACAATAGTACTCGTTCGTTTGTTCATTCTACTTAAAGTATTGGCAAAAATCAAGGAGTTTTGCTGCAGATAATGTCTTATATCATGGCTGCCCGTCTCTCCCATTTTGCTGGAGGAACACCGAGAGGAGACTTAACGTAATATCTTCCGAAGGACTCAAAGTGATGCAGAAACTTTACCGGTGAGTAAATGCACGTATATACTCCTAGAAATAAGGTCCAGGTTGAAATAAAAGTGGCTGCTGAAGTGGTGGTCATGGGCAGGCTGGTTCCCTGTGTGGATGGATCCCCAAGATATGGCTTCCTCACAGCAGTGTACGCGGAATCAAGCATGTTTTCATATTGCTGGGTCATATTTGGGTGTGTGAAGGTTTGTGTCTTTGTTTGAAAAACTGTTTGTTTTTTTATTTTTTTAACTTCTTTGTGCTACTTTTTGTTTGAAGAGTGCTAAATTAAAATCAAGTTGATTGACTGATTGATTGAACTATTAAAGGGACTAGAGGCAGGAATTGCGAAAGAATAAACAAGCATGTCCAGTTTTTTTAGACTAATGGGTGATGAAGCATTAAAAACCAAAAAGAACAAGCCCACCCACGTCTCTCTCTGTTGCCTTGAACAGGCTGTGTGCTGCATAATGTGCTGCAATTCGCTGGCCGAATTTTCCATGCAGTCCTGCGGATGTGACGGAAAATGACGCTGCATCCAGGTACCTGACAGTTTTGATCCTGGAAGGAGACAGTTGCGGTAAATTCAAATCCTGCAAGGGATAGTTATGGATTCTTCTGCCGTCAGCAAACGATCCAGATCAACTAAAAGACACTAAAACGTGTCACTACGAAGAAAAAGATTTTATCAGCGTTGTAAACAGTGTTATAGCATCAGTTTGTGCACGCTTCTGTGACAGCTTGGCTCGTGGCTGCAGTTACCTCCGGAGCCAATCGCGAGTCTCATTTCTTAATCTTGCCTCAAGTTCCTTTATTAGCCTCACTTGATGCAAAACCTGCAAACACAAGCTCAATAGAAAATTAACAAATGAATGAATTGTACAATATAAGAAGTGAAAAAATAATATTAAAGGGACTTGAGGCAAGATTAAGAAGTTAAACTTGCAACTGCCGCGAATGGCGCTTCAGGTACCTGCAGCCACGAGCCAAGCCATCACAGGAGCGTGCACAAACTGAAGCTATAATGTTGTTTACTACACTTTTTCTTCGTAGTTCCACGCTTTAGTGTCTTTCAGTTGATCTGGATCGTTTGCTGACAGCAGAAGAATCCATAACTATCGCTTAGTGTTTGAATTTACCGAAACTGTTTCCTTCCTGTATCAAAACTGCCGGGTACCCGGATGCAGCGTCATTTGACATCACATCCGCAGGACAGAGCAGGAAATTTGGCCACCGATTTGCAGCGCATTTTGCAGCACACAGCCTGTTCAAGGCAACAAAGAGAGACGTGGGTGGAAACGTTCTTTTTGGTTTTTAACGCTTCATCACCCATTAGCATTAAAAAAATGGACATGCATGTTTCTTTGTTTTTTTTAATTCCTGCCTGTAGTCCCTTTAATATGTAAGAAATATTAATACAAATAAATTAAAGAAATTAAAGGGAAAATGTGTAACATTTATATTTCGCAAGCAACTCGCTAGTACTTTTCATGCTACATTCACGTGAAACTGGGCCGACAGCAGACGGATGACAGCCGCTGTATGTAAAGGCATCAACAAGCCTCTATGTGAAGAAGTGGTCTGTCAATTACAGTGACTTCAGTCCACATCTGTGATATGTTGTCACGGCGAAGTCGTATTGTTTTCCCTGACCCATGTTCTACTGTCTTTCTCTCGACATCTGGTTTGTTATCGATGGCTGTCTGCCCAACTGCACATGACTGCAGCATCAGAGTGATGCTCGGTTCCTCCTCACTGTACCGCAGTGCCTTTTCAAAAGCGTTACCTCGACTCTGGTGAGTTTCTGTGGTTTCCTGCTGTCATGCTTCTACTGAATGTAAAAACATAGCAGCAGGACATGGTTGCCAGCACCGATCCTACCCGTTCGATTGTGTTAAAAGGTGTTTGCCCCCTTCCCGATTTCTTACTTTTTTGCATGTTTGTCACACTTCTATGTTTCAGATTATCAAACAAATCTTAATGTGAGTCAAAGATTACACAAGTAACAGAAAATGCAGTTTTTAAATGATGATTTTTATCAGTGGGGGGGGGGGGGGGGGTCCAAACCTCCATGGTCCTGTGTGAAAAAGTGATTGCCCGCCCTGTTAAAAGATAAATTCACTGTGGTTTATCACATCTTTGGAAAGCTGAGTTCAATTCATACCCACACCAAGGCCGGATTAATGCCACACCTGCTCTCATTTAAGAAATCACTTAAACGGGACCTGCCTGACAAATTTAAGTAGACCAAAAGATCCAAAAGCTAGACATCATGCTGCAATCCAAAAAAATCTAGGAAAAAATGAGAAACAAAGTAATTGAGATCTATCGGTCTGGAAAAAGTTACAAAGCCATTTCCAAAGCTTTGGGACTCCAGTGAACCACAGTGAGAGCCATTATCCACAAATGGTGAAACCATGAAACAGTGGTGAACCTTCCCAGGAGTGGAAAACTGACCAAAATTACCCCTAAGAGCACAGCGACAACTCATCCAAGAGATCACAAAAGACCCCAGAACAACATTCAAGAACTGAAGGCCTCACTTGTCTCAATTAAGGTCAGTGTTCATGACTCCGCCATCAGAAAGAGACTGGGCAAAAATGGCCTGCATGGCAGAGTTCAAAGACCGAAACCACTGCTGAGCAAAAAGAACATAAAAGCTCGTCTCAGGATGCCAGAAAGCATCTTGATGACCCCCAAGACTTTTGGAAAAATACTCTGTGGACTGACGAGACAAAAGTTGAACTTTTTGCAAGGTGTAGGTCCCATTACATCTGGCGTTTAAGTAACACAGCATGTCAGAAAAGGAACACCATACCAACAGTGAATTAGGGTGGTTGTAGTGTGATGGTCTGGGGCTGTTTTGCTGCTTCAGGACCTGGAAGACTTGCAGTGGTAAATGGAACCATGAATTATGCTGTCTACCAAAAAATCCTGAAGGAGAATGTCCGGCCATCTGTTGTTGACCTCAAGCTGAAGCACACTTGGGTTCTGCAGCAGAACAATGATCCAGAACACACCTGCAAGTTCACCTCTGAATGGCAGAAAAGAAAAAACAAAATGAAGATTTTGGAGTGGCCTAGTCAAAATCCCAACCTGAATCTGACTAAGATGCTGTGGCATGACCTTAAAAAGGTGGTCCATGCTGGAAAACCCTCCAATGTGGCTGAATTACAACAATTCTGCAAAGATGAGTGGACCAAAATTCCTCAACAGCGCTGTAGAAGACTCATTGCCAGTTATCGCAAATGCTGGATTGCAGTTGTTGCTGCTAAGGATGGCCCAACCAGTTATGAGGTTTAGGGGGAAACCACCTTTTCACACAGGGCCATGTGGGTTTGGATTTTTTTTTTCCCCCTTAAAAATAAAAATCTCCATTTAAAAACTGCATTATCTGTTTACTTGTGTTATCTTTGTCTCACACTTAAATTTGTTTGATGATTTTAATACATGTTGAAAGGGACTAGAGGCAGGAATTAAAAAAACAAACAAACATGCATGTCCATTTTTTTCAAACTAATGGGTGATGAAGCACTAAATACCAAAAAGAATGTTTCCACCCACGTTTCTCTCCGTTGCCTTGAACGGGCTGTGTGCTGCAAAATGTGCTGCAATTCGGTGTCTGAATTTCTCGCGCTGCCCTGCGGACGTGACATCAAATGACCTTCATCTGCAGTTTTGATACAGGAAGAACATGGTCACGTTAAATTCAAACACTGTAAGCGATAGTTATGGATTCTTCTGTCGTCAGCAAACGATCCAGATCAACTGAAAGACACTAAAAAGTGTAACTACAAAGAAAAAGGTGAGTGAACAACATTATAGCTTCAGTTTGTGCATGCTCCCGTGACGGCTTGGCTCGTGGCTGCAGTTACCTGAAGCGGCAGTCGTGAGTTTTGTTTCTTAATCTTGCCTCAAGTCCCTTTAAGTGTGACAAACATGCAAAAAAGTAAGAAATCAGGACACTTTTTCACACAAATGTATTTGAATCATACGAAAGGCAAATTCCGAGCGTACAGGAGCACTTCAGTTTGCTGTGATTATTGATTAATGGAAAAACACTTCTGAACGAAATAATCCATTTTTGTGAATAGATAACAGGAGAACTTACACAATGTCCTATTAATGCAAATAATATAATTGTTAAATGTTTTGCTTATATTTGCATTTTTAATTCATATCTGGAAATATTAACATTTTCTTTTGCAGTTTCACTTGTTATCTTTTTATATCCATTTATTTTCGTATTTATTTACTTATTACTTATTGATTTTGGCATTATCAGTTGTTTTAATGGTTTCCATATTGCCTGTGTGATGTATAAAAAAAAAAAAAAGAAGAAGTGAATATGACAGCCTGGTGTTGAACCAGTAAAACTCTACCTTTGAGTCAGTCTCTATTTGAATTCACCTCCAACAACTTTTTAACAAGAACTGCATAGATTTGCAGCATTCAAAATGCAGCCACCAGGACAGACTGCATCATCATAATTCTGAAATTCTTGTTCTGGTTACCAGTTAAAAATAGATAAGAAACAAACCATTGAAAGTTTCGCTGACAAAGAATGGAAAATTTATATTGACGATGAAGCATGTCTGCTGTGTACAAATGTCTCGGAGCTGCAGAGTCTGGTCAGCTCGTGATGCCCAGACTTCAAACCAAACAAGGTAAAATGGCTTACAGCCATCAATCTGCCCACTCATCAGCGCCCACTCTATCCCAATTACAGCCACCATTGTTTTGCCACTGCTCATAATTATTCCCTTTTCAAGACTTTTACTTGTGTAGTCTGTATCCAGCATTGTCAGTTCTCTTTCCTGTTTCTTTTATTCATGTTAAGCACATTGAGTTGCTTTTGTGTATGAAATGCTCTACATGAATAAACTTGCCTTGTCTGACATGTTTATTTGAAAATGTTGACATCTTTTGATTTTTCTCATCTCATCTGTGAAGAACTTAGAGCAAACTTGCAGTATGTAAATTAGTATTCATGCTCTGTCTCCTCTCCTTCATGAACTTCATTCACCTTCGTCCTCGACTGCAAACCTCAACGCTTCCATTTCTAGAAAGCATAAGCCCTGCATGCAGTCATTAACAAAGGTTGTTTATCAGCATCGTAAAGTGGGACCACTGTGGTATGATTAATGTTAGAGTATTTTAAGGGTCCCATTGGCTCGTAGTAAGCGACAATCTTTGTGATATCTCCTTTGACAGGTTACTATTTTGGAATAAGTTGTAATTCTTTCCACTGCACATGTGAACAGGAAGCATGATTGTTTACTTTTCGTCGCCATACTTGGTAACAAACTTCAACACCTGTCGCATCTAATTGGACTGATTTGTGGGTCTAAATTAAAGTCCTTCATAGTTGGGTTCTTTGTTTCTCCCCAGCCTTCATCTGCTGGAGTCAAGGTTTGTTTTGTATACTCAACTAATCCAGCAGTAGAGGATTTACACCACATTTAACTAACAAACTTATTTTCAATTCCAGTTACAAACTCTCAGCCTCTGTTCTGATCTCTGCAGTCGTGTGTTATTTTGCTTTCTCATCACTCCTCCCTAAAGGGTTAGCTTAAATTGTTGGGTAATACCTTTAAATTAACACTTATGTCACTGTGACACGTTTACACAGTGCCAGCCTTTAAGCCTATTGTATCTAATCTAAGCCGAACAGGCAACATGTAGTTGGCATCTTTTAAGAAGCTGCTACTGACATTTCAGCGACAGCTCTATCATCATCTTCCCAATGTGGCTTCTTGGGTGGATGAAATGCAGCCAAAACAGATGGATAAACTTCAAAGAGTGAACAGTGAGTGATGGAAATTTAAATTTGTCTGCAGTCAGATTATCACATGCACATCAGCTGTTCAAGAGCGGTTGCTCCAAACAGTAACACTTGAGGATAGAGGCTGGCCTCTGGCTACCCAACCTCTTAAGTATTGATAGCAACATGGTTTATTTCCTTAAAAAGCTACTAAAAAATCACTATATGCATCTAATGTGAATCCTGGTCCATTAGTTTAAACAAATACCCATTGGAATGATAAAAATGTGCCCAGAGAAAGCAGTAAATCGAGAAAAATAAAAATTTCACTGATTAAGTTAAGCTTTTGAAGCGCATATAAGCATGTCAGCACCTCAACACACACATCCACACAGCCCTGCAGTACAACGCCACATCTGTGCATTTTACATGAAAGTCTTTGTTCTGTTGAATGACCTTGCGTGTGTGTAATTAGCATGCGTGAGACAGGGGGAAGGCGAGCTGCGGTTTGAAGTGATCATTATGCTTTTTCAGTCCATACACCTGCGCAGCCACGAGGCTGGTGGCAGCACACCCACAGGTCACAGGCAGCAGCCCATAAATGACCCAAACACAGCAAAATATAACAAACATGTTATATAAAAGCATGCAGACTCTGCTGAGATGTACACCACTGCACGCTTCTACAGCGTCATTAAAGCAACCTTTACCGATCTTGCATTTCAGAAAGCACAGCAAGACTATTTGAATATAAACAGTCCCGCCTCACTCCTAAGACACACCCCTTCATTCCCTCCACCTCCCAATGCAGAATCAAAGGTCTGACAGGCAGGTCCGTTGGACAATCCTAGAGGTGCACCCCACTTCAAGGATTGGTTGGAGTTTTCATTGAATATTTAGAGATTGGAATAATATTTTATTTTGATTAATGGTGGATCTGTCTTGTATTTTAGAGTTCCATTACCTCATTCATAGCATTTTACCCTGTTAGAAAAATAGTGTAAGAATGCAACATCGGTAAGGGTTGCTTTAAGTAACTGAGGTTGAAGGGGCTTATTTCTGCATGTGTCTGTGCATTGGGAACTTGTTTTTATGGGATCTGACCAATAGAGGCCCATGCTAGTTCAAAATATCAACATTTCATGATGCTTTTTTTGGGGGGGGGGGGGTTAGTGAAAAAGTTGAAAGGTTAAGGATAATTTTTTAAAAAGTTAAAGTCTTCCTCCACAGAAACAGTACTATCATTTTAACCCTTATTATTTCTGCAGTACAGTGATCAGGGCTAGACAGAAGCTTTTGAAAGCAGCTGTTAGGTGCTCATTAATTTTAGGAAAATAGCAAACAGCTTGGTAAAGCCATAACTGTCCAGTTTTTTTAAAACTCAGCTTTACTAATCTCTGAGTATGAGGTGATTGTGGAGTCTCTTCAGAAGACACAACACTTGAATTGTTCAAATCAAGCATAAGATGGCTGGACAAGTACCACCCCTGAAAAATGTAACCTGCATAGTGTGATGCACTAAATAAGTGTGCAGATTAACACCTGCTGTGATCAGATGACATGGATTAGCAGTTTTTCTCCAAATGATTTACTGTAAGTGAAGGATGTCCTGTTGGGCACATATCCGCACCAGGGAATAACAAACGACCTTTACACCAACTTAATAAATGGCAGCAAGCATAACATGCATCTTTTCAATTCTAGCTGCTTCCTTTTAAAGCGAATAACATTGTAAATGATTATTAACCCATCATTTGCCCAGTTAAACATCCTAATGTTAGAATAAATACTGATGACATGTTTTAGAGCCATAACAATGTTTTGAATAAAAGCACTCCAACCATAAAAAGCTGCACCCACTCGAATTATCTCATTGTTTTGGTATTAAGCATGTGTGGACTTTATTAATACTTTGGGTGTGATGGGATATAAATAGACCTTTTGTTTGATACCTTGCCTGACCTCGCTGCCTTCTGCGGCTCATTCAGACCACACCAGCTGTGTCAGAGGCTGTTTGCTGACCACATATCATATCAGTGGCATTTTCAGCTTAACAACAGCCGAGGAGATAAAAGCTCACTCTTACAAGAACTGATTGGAGCCATGCAGAGAATGGGAGAGAAAAATAACCACAACTAGGCCATGACAAGACATACACTGCCTCACAAGTTTTATGACGCGGTGATGCTACTGCATGTTTCACCGCTTTTTGAGCCACTGAGTTTTGTCCAACTGAATCATACTGAGTCATTCTTTCATGTATTTGTTTCTTTGTTTGGTTGGTTGGTAGAAATTAACACAATGCCCCTCACACATTCATCCACATCCATCCTTGCTCAGCTGCTTTGGATCATTTTCAGTAGCAGAACAGGGCAGAGACAACCAGTCAGGCAGCTGTTTGTGGTCTCAGTCTTTGTTTTGAAGGGGATTAGAGGTGAGACCCTGCAGCTTACCATTCCTCAGACTACCTGGATGCCACATGGATGCAGGTCCTTCAATAGCTCTGCCCTTGGAGAGGGTATGTTTATTATATACAAATTGATTACAAACCTCAATTCCAATAAAGTTGGGACGTTGTGTAATGTAGATAAAAACAGGATACATGATTTGCTAATTCTCTTCAACCTACATTCCACTGAATACACTACAAATACAAGATATTAAAATGTTCAAACGGAAAAACTTTGTTTTTGTGCAAATATTCGCACATTGTGAAATGGATGCCTGCAACACGTTTAAAAAAAAGCTGGGACAGGAGCAACTTAAGATTTGGAAAGTTGATGAATGCTGAAAGAACACCTGTTTGGAACATTTCACGGGTGAACATGTTAACTGGAAACAGATGGGTTTCATAATTGGGTATAAAAGGAGCATCCACCAAAGGCTCAGCCATTCACTAAAATGATGGGGTGATGATCACCACATTGTGAACAACTGCATGAAAAAACAGACCAACATCATCATCATCCACAGTCCATTATATAATCAAATAATCAGAGATCCCTCAGATGCCACTGCCTTAAAAACCGACATCATTATGTAAAGGATATTACTGCATGGGTTCAGGAACACTTCAGAAAACTAGTACTACAGTGCTACATCTACAAGTGCGAGTTAAAACTACTATGCAAAGCCAAAGCCATACATCAACAACATCTAGAAATGCCACTGCCTTCTCTGGGCCCCAGCCTATTTGAAATGGACAGATGCAAAGTGTACTGTGGTCTGATGAGTAAACATTTGAAATTGTTTTTGGAAATCATGGACGTCGTGTCCTACGGCCAGAAGAGGAAAAGGACCATCAAGATTGTGCAAAATTAACTAGCTACAAGCTAGCATCTGTGATGGTATGGGGGTGTGTCAGTGCCTATGGCAAGGGCAACTTCAACGCTGAATCCAGGTTTTGGAACAACACATGCTGCACCCTAAAAACAGACTGGTTAACACAACCAAAGTATTGGTTGAATTTGACCAATCTGGTTGGTAGTTATGTGTCCGTCCAATCTTTCGATTAAAAGAACCAAAAGATTGGATAGATTAACCAATATTGGTTAAACCAACTAGTTTGGTTAGAAAAACAACCAATCAATCTGTTCTTAAAGTGTTACAATCAGCAACATCTTTTTCAGGGACGTCCCTGCTTATTCAGCAAGATTATGCCGAACCACACTCGGAACTCTGTGACAACAGCGTGATTTCGTAGTAAAAGAGACTGACCTGCTTGCAGTCCAAACCTGTTTATTATTGAAAACGTGTGGCACATTGTGATGCACAAAATATGAAAAAGGAGACCCCAAACTGTTGAACAACTTAAGTAGTATCAAGCAAGAATGGGGAAAAAAAATTCCACCTACAAAGCCTCAACAATTAGTATCCTCAGTTCCCAAATGCTAATTGAGTGTCATTAAGGGAATGTAACACAGTGGTGTGATACCCCTGTCCCAGCTTTATTGGAAAATGTTGCATGCATCCATTTCAAAATTAGCAAATATTTGCACAAAAACAAAAAAATTGATCAATTTGAACATTAAATATCTTGTCTCTGTAATGTATTCAATTGAATATAGGTTAAAGAGGATTTGCAAATCACCATATTCTGTTTTTGATTTACATTTTATGCAACGTCCCAACAATAGAATTGGGATTTGTGGAACAACCAACCTTCTTGCCAAGAAGATCTTGGTCTTTATTGGGGTTTTTTTGGGGGGGGGTTGTTTTCATTTTCCTTTGCGTCTCTCTCTTGGCAGATGGCCACCAACCAGCCCTGAGCAGATCCTGTCTAAGGTCTCTCTTGTAGTTTAACGGGAATTTCTTCTACCACTGAAAAACTCCAAGGTTCTCTCCTAGAGGAATCATAAAATGTTTTTATCAAAATAAGTTATAGTGACTTACTAATGGTTCCAATATGAACAGCTAACTTTTATATTTACAAGGTATGCTTTTCCAGGAAGTAACGAGTAATCTAATGAATTACTATCTTTTATCCTGTAATAGAGATGTGATGTTCATGAACGAATGTCTCTGAAGCGTTTTTTCTTTTCTTTTATGGATCATGAGAATCGCATCTCAGTTGGGAGCCGTTCTTTGAGAAATGTTCTTTTTTTCATCCAAATTGTCCATGCTGCCTTCACGTGACATGTCTGTGTCATCATGGTAGCTCGATGTCCAACATGGTTCATTCTTGTGAACGCATCTATGGGCAGAAAGTAAGACATCTCACAAATACTGCGAGCTCCAAACGTTAACTAAAATCTGAACTGATGTAGCTCAGGTTTATTCTATTTTTAGTTATATTTTTCTTGTGTAACTGTATTTTTCCTGCATTTTTTCAAATATTCTTTAAAGTAGACCTATACAGATATGTCTTTATTTGTCTTTATTCTTATTATATGTTTTTTGCATTACTAAAATGTTATTGTGTGGAAAATTTTGGAAGTAAAGTTGTTTTGCTGGAAGGTAATTGCAGTCAGCTCAGTTTATGTTGTGCCACAAACTTTTGGGATGAGTAAAAATCCAAAATAGTGATTTCGCTGTCAAAGCACGCCTACAATAGACACAAGTCAAATAAAAATCGAACAATAATTTGAAATATTTCCCACTAGCTGTGTACAAATTGATGGGGTGTGTACGTTTCAATGATTCCAATCCAAATCTTGCCTTATAAATATCTACCAGTGATTATTTCCTGGATAAAAATTAGTTACTGTTAATTGAATTCTAAAATTTTAAAAAATGAATAAAAATTAAGAACAACCCAGTCTTTAAACAGCTCTTTAAAAGGAACAGTTCTAAAGATCCAGCTGACATAAAAGAGCTATAAAACCCATCTGTATCCTCTAAACCAGGGGAAGGCAGCTCCAGTCCTCGAGGGCTGGCATCCTGCAGATATTAAGAGTTTCTCTGCTGCAACACACCTGACTCCAATCAATGGGTAATTAGCAGACTTGTGCAGAGCTTGATATCAAGTTCTGCACATGTCACAAAGAAACTCCTTATATCTGCAGGATGCCAGCCCTCGAGGACCAGAGTTGCCTTCCCCTGCTCTAGATGGATTGCAATTACTTATTGGTTAGTTTTATGTAGTACTCCTAATGTGAAAGGGAAATCCTTTCCATCAGAACAAGTGTGAAGTTCAATATTAATATCATTGGGAGTGAACCTATGAAAATGATTATGCAGGACATGGTATTATCAGCCCAGATTTGTCCAAGTGGCTGTGATGCAGTATTCAGGCTTTCTTTCTTTCAGCAGGCTTTCTTCGTCTCACAAGACAAAACATTTCTTCTTTGTCTTACTGGAGTCTGAGTTGGGGTTTGAGAGGCACCTGTTCTCTATCTTTTAGCAACAGTCATCAGTGTTGTCTTGACATGTGTTAATGGAGAAGGTCCCGCCTGCAGCTTGCGCAAGGAGGCGGAGACGGATATTTGGCGGGGTCGGACGTCCGACTCCGCCCATATTGCCGTTTACAGTCATTTATTTTAACCCTTCCCCCTATCCCTAAGCCCTAACCCTAACCTCACTAACTGATCACGCCCATCGGATGTCCAGCGCCCCCTAATATCCGTCTCCTGCAAGCTGCAGGCACGCGCAGCTTGTCTCTCCCCCACATGCGCCCCCATTGAGGATTACCCAAAACTCTCATTGAGCATCCAGAAACAGGACTATAGAGACAACCGCATTGAAGAAAGATCTGCTCATTCTACACATCGGGCAATTGTAAGAGCATGAGGAGGAAAGAAAAATAATAGTATTTAACATTTTAACTTGTGCAATACACCTTTAATTTTGGTGATTTTTTAAAGTAAAATATATTTTTAAAAGTTTTATTGTTTCTGGGACTGAGATGGGTGTCAGTCCAGAAAAGGTGAGAACTTTTAGTTTACCTGCCCCTCTCCCTGTTTCCTTCTGAACATGTACACTATTTATTTACTTAAATTGCGGCTTTAATGTTGAGAGAACTTTTAGTTATATTTATTACAGAGGACGTGCAGGTGTCGTCACAGTGTCACGTGATACTTCCTCGTTGCCATTTTGGACGGCAAAAAACGAGAACGCACTCTTATGAAAAAATCTTCCGAGGATGGTTATTTCTTGTTCAGTGGTTGGTTGTACCAACAGACAAGGACAAAAGGAGGGTGTGTCATTTTTTAGATTCCCTGCAAACGAGGACAGACGTGCAAAATGGGTGTCCGCTGTAAAAAGAGAAAACTGGCTGCCCGGTTCTCCCAGTCGAATTTGCAGTGAACACTTCATATCAGGTACGATCCGACTTCATTTGTTGTTGATGTGCATGCTGACTAATTAACAATGTTCCAATCCACCTTATTCCTGAGCTAACGAATGTACAAACGATTATGCGATTAACTTCCTGTGAAATACTGGCAATAGCACTTGACCACTGACTCATGTGTAAACTATCATTTCTGCTAGCAGTTTATTCAACAGCAAAGAGTGTTCATAACATTTTTAAACGATTTTCCCCAGAAAATGTCCTTGCACGGTTTGGGAACATGTTACGCTGTTAAACGTTTTACGCACAACCAAAGAAAGTTACATTTGTGGTTACAAGAGCGATGTGTAGAACATGCACCTCGGTCTGAAAGAGACATTTTGTGAATAAAAAATTTATATCTGCTGTTAAGCAAATACGATTGTATCCCACCTCTTTCGACAAAACACGTCCAACCTTATTACTGTTTATTACTCTGCTCCATCTCTGGAATTCCTGATCTCCGTTCAGTGGACATTTCCACATTTCTTTTTATTTTTTTATTTTTTGTTTCTTCTTGTTTCTCTTTTGAGGTTATTTGGTGGTTAGTTTAATCGAGGGATTTTTAAAACTCAAAACTTTTTCTCTGTCTCTCTCTGTTTGTCTCTTTCTCTGACATTCTCTGTCTCTCTTTCTCTTTATCTCTTTCTATCTTTTATCAGTGGCCAGTGTCAGAACCAGACATGGAGAAGCTGCGTTCAGCTCCACATGTCTGGAACAAACTCCCAGAAAGTCTCAGAACAGTTGAAACGCTCAGTTTATTTAAATCCAGGTTAAAGACCCACCTGTTCCCAGCAGGATTTAAATAAAGTTTTATTAAACAATCCAAGGCCCTGTCCCAATACCCACCCTAAACCCTACACCCTTGTATGAAGTGCGCACTTGGCAGAAGTGCACATTAAGGGTTGAAGTGTGCTGGTTGCAAGTGCGGGAAAAGGCAGAATTGGGACAGATAAGGTTAATTCATTAACATAGGTTCAGGAGCAGGACCACGCCTCAACCACACCTGCTTCCAATCTCACTAATCACCAAGCAGCCTTAAATACTCGCTCACCTCATCAGCTCAGTTTCTCGTTCTCTCGACGACCTACCGACGTTCCAGCCGTTGCTGCGTTCGCTGCTTCTCATTATCTTCCTCGCCCGCCGGTGGCCCTCGTTCCCTCGTTCCCTCGTTGCTGATCGTCCATTGCAACCATTGTGGGCGGCTGCTCTCCTCGGACGACTAGTTTCCCAGCGCTCCAACCGCAGCCCGACGCCCCGCCTGTACTCCACGCATTTCGTGTTGTCACCTTTCAGATCACGGATCGTCTCTCCTCCTCGCACGGTCAGGCCTCATGGCCGCCGGCTTCGCCGCTCTTCTTGCTCCTCGGACCCGCTGTCCTGCAGCCTCCACGCCGTTCGAGCGGCGCACCGCGGTCGGACCAGCTTCCCGGCCCGCGGCCGCCTCCATCATCTGGCTTGTCTCCGGTATACTCGCGGCAGGCCGGGGTTCTCTTCTCCCGCCCTAACAGTTCCCGTCGGCGGTGCCAGGTCTTCGGCACTTCCTGCTCCTCCGGGCGGCTTCCTCCTGGCCGGTTTCTCGCAACGTCGCGGCCCCGCCTCTGCCGCCTGCTCTTTCTGCAACACTCTGGGTCATCTCTCCCGCACCTGCTCCATCTCTAGCCTGGTACACCAGCCTGACTAACGCCATGTATGAGATACACGGCAAGTCAGTCTGGGCTCCCTCCATTGGAGAATGATTCCATTCCGGTAAAAAGTTGACCGGACCAATCACAGCACAGCAGTAGAATTATTAACAGATGAACGTTAAACTCCTCCGACGTCTCCACCGCTGTTTCTGCTCTGTTTTTGTGTGTAACTAACAGCTTCCGGGTCATAGTCACATGACGTGCGACACAAACACTTTCTCATATTAGTAGTTCAGCAATAAACAATGCTGACATGTGACAGAGTATTTATAATAATAAAACCAAACATTCTATGTTAATATACACAAGAAAACTACATTAAATAGAGAGGGAAAAACAATGTGTAAACGCTGACTTCCGGCGTCGTCATAGAAACGTAGCAACAGAGTGCCGAGCTACGCCAGCTACAGTCACTTCTGATTGGTTCTCTCCGGTTCACTTTCCTCCTGTTAGTCCGGCCTCTCGTCTCGCAGTGGAAATCAGTCTCCAACAGAGGGAATCCAGACTGACTTGCCGTGTATCTCATACATGGCGTTAGTCAGGCTGGTGTACCAGGCTAGCTCCGCCCGTCCTGGAGCTCTCTCTGCTCGTTTCCTCCTCTTTTCCTCCCGTTCGTCTCTTGCCGTCCCGGCAAGCTGTCCGACCGCTTCCGCTTCTTCTCGGACTTGTTTCCTTTCTTCTGGTACTTCTTCCTCTCGTCCCCACGTATAGGCGCCGCCACAGCCGGTCCTCACCTGTCCTCTTCGGGGGCCTCGGCCTGCATCATGCCCTCCTGGCCTTTCTGCCTCTTCTTTCTGTCCCTGGTGGATTATCACTTCTTCCGTTCTTCTCTGCCTCCCTTCTGCACTGGTGGCTTCTGGAAACCGTCCTGTTGCCGGTGCACCTGCCGGCTCCTTCTTTTCACTCTCGGCCCCCCGCAGTTTTGTCGGACCATTGCTCCCTGTCTGCCGGTAGTCATTCCCTCATTTTCAGCCTCCTGTTCTTTCTGCCACATGTCTTGCCACTGATTCTCCTCTCTTCCCGGTGTTCCCACCTCAGTGTTCCCAGTGTCGCCGCTGCTTCGTCCTCATCTCTCATTGGCTTACGGTAGCATTGCTCTGCTAACAGCACATTCCGGTCGATCGCTCTCCCTCTCCCTGTGAGCTCCTGATTGCATGGCTCTTAACTCGTAGCGTAACTTGCATCGTTTCTAGCCCGGCTTCAGTCACAGCACGTGCAAATTATCGTGATTGGTCGCGGTATGTAGCGGGGCTTGACACACGGTATTTATCACTCACCACCACTTTTGGACAGTCATGCTGCTGGCTTTCAGCTGCGCAGGTGAATCACACAGTCATTGTGGCCCATAGTACGTAGCTGGGCTAGACTTGAAGTGCGACTCACCTTCTCCCTCTTGGTCGTTGTTGCACGTAGCTCACACGTCGCCACTTAAGCTGCACTCCTTTATCTTCTGTCCTCTGCCAGCCTCGCATTTCACTCGGGTGATGTCTCTCCGTCGGACCAATCTCATCCAGCCCACAGCCGCTTCAGCTGCGGGCTCTCATCAGTCCATCAGGGCCTCGACCCGCTCCAACCACCGCTCAGTCTCTCGCCGCGTTCTCTCACACTGGGCCACGTGCTGCCCTCTACAGACACGGCCTCCACCCGCTCCAACCGCCGTTCAGCTTCTAGCCCCGTTCTCTCACACTGGGCCACATGCAGCCCTCTACCACGGACACGGCCTCCACCCGCTCCATCCGCCGCTCAGCTTCTCGCCACGTTCTCTCGCACTGGGCCACGTGCTGCCCTCTACAGACACGGCCTCCACCCGCTCCAACCGCCGTTCAGCTTCTAGCCCCGTTCTCTCACACTGGGCCACATGCAGCCCTCTACCACGGACACGGCCTCCACCCGCTCCATCCGCCGCTCAGCTTCTCGCCACGTTCTCTCACACTGGGCCACATGCAGCCCTCTACCACGGACACGGCCTCCGCCCGCTAGTCCAGCGCATCTCGAGTCTCCTCTCCAACTACCTGCTGGTGGATGAATGCACACAACGGCAGCCATCATGGGTCATCTCGCTTATGCCATGCGCATTGGCTCCGATTTGAAACTTCTCGATTCAGCTTCGGTCTTGTGGTCTTCACCTGCAGTACCCCATCATTATAGCCGCCATTCTCTGGGGTCATAAATGGTCCCATAGGTCAATCCTAATTCATTCTGACAATTCCACTGCAGTCAATGTCACCTACAAGGCCAGTCTTGTTCCCTTATGATCATACAGCCCATTCGCATACTCGTCTTGATCTCAGCACAGCATCAGTTCCTCCTCAGAGCTGCCTACATTCCGAGCCTCTTAACAAGCATTCACTCCACATCAGACCAACACCAGACTCCAGTCCCTCCATTCACCAACCATCTTCAGTAAGATCACAATTCATTGTCTGTTGCCTCAAGTGAAGCCATCCTTGACAGTCTCGCTCCAGGCATACTCTCAGCCTACCTCACCGGCTGGAACAGTTTCAAAACGTATCATTCTGTCTTATTAACTCGCTTCCCTCAGTTTGACATTACCACACTTTACAGTTACATCACCTGTATTTTCTCTTTCCAAAGAATTCTCTGTTCCACTATCCACACTTACCTTTCCGGTATATTCTTCTGTCGGCTCTTGCTTGGCTCTTCGTGTTCATCTATTACTCATTTTCATGTCACCATGCTCTTCAACAGACTTCGAAAACGAGAGTCAGCTCCGACAACGATACACCTTCCTCTCACGTTGGACTTCTCCACCTCTGCATTAACACGTTACGACCAGGAAACTGTTCTACCATTGATCAGACCTTGGAAGCAGTCATTTTGGCATCCTATGATCCTCTGAATTTTGCACCTACAACATCCATTTTCAACTCTCCTTTTCACCCCTGCCTCTCAGACATCTGCTACTCACCTGACTGTCTCGTATTCACACTTAAAAGAAAAACAGATCAACTCGGATTCTCTTCCCCATTTATCTGTTTGAATTGTATTCACACCTCAGCCCTTAAGAACCAGTTCCAGACTACTTCCAACTTGGACTGCAATCAACTGCCTCACCTCTGGATCCGCTCTTCACTGAGAGAAGGAAATTGGCTACTAGATTCTGGTTCAGCAACCATTTCTGTCAAGTCCGTCTGTCCGGCTTAGAATCAGAACATTATTCCATCCATTCATTCTGCATCGGCGCAGCCACCACCGCCTCCAGATTTGATGTATCAGACCAAGAATATTCAGTTGCTCAGACGCTGGTCTTAGCAAGCCTATCGTTCAAACGTTTGCAATAACCTTTCAGATATACGTAGAGCTCATTCACTTCTTGGCTAATGCCAGTCTTTTTGGGGTTCCCAAAGCCGGACTCACTACTGAAAGACTACACCCCCACACTAGGTCTTCCTCCGGCTCATCATCATATCTTGTTCTTTCTTTCAATCAATCAATCCTTCATCATTATCATTGTCATCATCACTCCTTTTGTTGTGGCGTGGTCCTTGCTAGTGAAAGGAGGTTAACTCATTAACATTGGTTCAGGAGCAGGACCACGCCTCAACCACACCTGCTTCCAATCTCACTAATCACCGAGCAGCCTTAAATACTCGCTCACCTCATCAACTCAGTTTCTCGTTCTCTCGACGACCCTCCCTCCCCCTCCCTTTCCTCTCGTTGCATCTCCTCTACCTTACCTTTTACCTTGTCCGCCTGCTTCATTAGGCCTTTCTCCATCTGCTGCCCCTCCCTGGCCTTTGCCCCCCGCCCCCCCTTCTCTGCCTCCCTTCTCCGCCTCCCTTCTCCTTCCTGCTGTCCTACTTGTTTCCCATCATCTGACCGTCTCCACCATTCTTGTTCCTTGTCTGCTTCCTTCTCTTCTTTCGGGTTTCATCTGAGGGGGGGTTCCCTAAGCCGGACTCACTACCGAAAGACTACACCCCCACACTAGGTCTTCCTCCGGCTCATCATCATATCTCGTTCTTTCTTTCAATCAATCAATCCTTCATCATTATCATCGTCATCATCACTCCTTTTGTTGTGGCGTGGTCCTTGCTAGTGAATGATGGTTCCTCCATTTTGCACAACGTCATTTCATGTCATTGCTTCCAAACTCAGCTTCATCTCTGTTCCTGGTGAAGAAACGTCTTTTTCAAACATAAACTGAATAAAGTTTTTTTCATCTATTCTTGTAAAATAGATTTTATGAAATCCACACAAGTTTGATTTATAAATAAATGAATTACTGAACTAATTTATGTAAGATGGCTGTAGAATTTCACAAGTACAGGTTAAATAACTGTTACATTCTAAACAAATGTATGATAATGATTAAATTGTCAGCTCGGTGACTGTTAGGAATGTCCATAAATCTCCATAAAAACATGTAGGCTATAAGTTCTTTGAGTTAAATTGGGAACTGAGATTTGTATTAATCACATGAGTTGTAAGGCTTACGGAAGTATGGCTACATAATTATTCTATTCTTAATTTCATTGTAAATTTAGATGCTTTGGTAATATTTTATACTTATTTAGTTTTTGCTTTTTTCTTTTAAAATGTTTGCTTAGTATTATATTTTAATTTTGTTAACTGTGTTTTTGTTGATTGTATGTTCAAAATTTATGTTGATCTGGACCCCAGGAAGAATAGTCTTCACTGGTGAAGACTAATGGGGAGCCATAATAAAGTAAACTATGTCAGGTGAACAGGTTTCCCTTGTTGAAAACGCTGCGTCTTGACTGGACTTACCTGTGCAAATAAAGTTTTTAAATAAAAATTTAATATAGCTATTTTTATCAGTAAACTGATAACTTTCATTATTCAAATGCTTTGAATTTTAATATTCAAAGTATATTTCGAAGTGAAAGGGCAAACTTCAGTAATTATTTCACCTACAGCATAAAAGATTAAATATTTAAATGTTTACATCTGAAATGGCGTTTCTTTTCCACTACAGGCAGGATCTCATCACCAAACATGGACATGTTCCGCCTTTATGGTTCAAAACGTCACATACAGCAATGAATTATGGGCAATATGCTTTGAAGTGTGGATTTTAGATTAATTGTAATTTGTTATGCAATGTGTTTTTAAATGTGTGTACCTGCCCGGGGACAACAGATGGAAATTAGCAATAGCTAACTCTGGTACAGAACATCTTTTCTTTTTAAGACTAATGTTTATTGTACACTGTCCATTTTAAATTAACTAATAAACAAATAAACAAGTGTGGATTGAGGGCGCAAAGGGGGCATGACGGACTTCTGCCCTCGAGGAGCCTTGGAGGATTGGGACACACTACGGACCTCTACCCGTCAACGGGAGCGCGCATTCTAGGGGCGTAAGGGTGGAAGTGCGAGTATTGGGCAGGGCCCAAATCTGTACAGCCTTGAGATGTTTTTATATTGTCTCTTTGTTTTTAATTTCAACTCGTGCTTTTATTCTTTTTTTTTCGCTTCTTTTCTACTGCACCCCACTGTAATGCTTTTGATGTTTTATGTAAAGCCCTTTGAATTGTGTACATGAAAAGTGCAATACAAATAAACTTGGCTTAACTTTATCTCTCACTCCATCTGTCTGTCTCTCCGTCTGTCTATTCAATCAGTTCAATTACTTTTTTTTCTCATGCAGTGTGTTAGAAAGTGTTAGAAAGGGGGCAATCCTTCAGGAATGCCAAAGTCCAGTCCTAGATAAGCTAAACTGCCAATGAACACAGCAGATAGAGCCCCTTTCAGCAGAAATTTGGCACAGGAACCCCAATCAAAGCCTTTCTGAGATGTATCGTCTGTCTCCACCTGTTTTTCTTCATCAGTCATAGGTGGTTGAGATTTACATTTCTCCAGCTCAGCCTTGTGTTTTGTCTCACATTGTTCAAGTAGGTTAAGCATATATACTGACATCTCTTCCTGGTTTTTCTCCATCTGTTCTTGTAGATCTTGATTTGACAGTTTTAAGATGTCCCTGTTTAAATTCAGCTCATTTATCATCTCCTTCAAATGGACTGTTTCGTTTTTCTCTCGTGCAAGAAGCTCATTTTGTTCAGAAATAATTTGCTTTGTGTCTTGTAATTCACACAGGAGGAATTTGTTTTCAGCTTTCATCTCGTCTTCTCTGCGTTTTGCTTTGTGAAGCTCTGTAGAGAGGCTAGTGATTTTCCCATCCAAGTCCTCATTTGTTTCATAAAATTCAGTTGTTTGTGATGAGTTTGATATGTTTTTCACCAAATCCATTTTTGAATTCCTTGAGGAAGGTATATTTATGGTTTTCTCGTGATCATTTATCTGCGAAAAATCGTGATTCATGATTTCTGACAATAAGCTTTTGTTGTGGGACTCTAACTTTGTCACCTTATGCTCAAGTTCTGCGATCCTCTCTTTCATTTGAGTTTTTTCTGCATCATGAAGACATTCCTGAACATTACACTCCAGATTATGAACTCTTGTCTTCAGGACGCCATTCTCGTCCTGAGTTTTGTGATATAACTTTTCAAGATGGGCCAGCTCAGAAGAAATCTTCTTGTTTTCCTTTTTCAGTGTTTCCTCACTTTCCTGAAGCTTCTCCACTTTTGCCTTATAATATTGAATTTCTTTTTCCAATGTCCTCATTGTGATGGAGCGGTAAACTATGCGTGCCATTCTGTCTGCTACTGTTTAAGTAATGAATCTACAGAAAGAAAATAACTCTTATGTACTTCGTCTTTGATATCAGAAAGGGCGGTCCTTCGTTTTAATACGCTTTAATATGTCATAGCGGTTCCCTTAAGGGGCGTGGCTTCAGACAAAGCCAAGATTTAGACTGACGTCATCCGTTTCCAGGGGGACAACGCTACGCCCCTTCCACTACAAACCACGCCCACTACACGAATGAGAGGAACCTACCCTAATCCGTCCTATGAGCACGGCCCGCCCACTTCACTACAAAACACGCCCAACTTCACTAGATGTGTTGGTTAGTGGAAAAAAAAATAATAATAAAGTAAAATAAAATACCGCGAAGAACTTTGATTGTTTTCGTTTTACTTGAAGCCGCTCTGTAGAGTGCAGCTTGTTGCTGCATGACCTGTTCAGGAAGCAGCTCATTTGCGCATGTGGTGAAAAGAATACTTCCGGAATGCCTTTGAATATGCTGTGATTAAGGAGATATGTCCAAAAAATGATAACTTCCATTCATCATAAACATAGTCAAAGATGGAGGGATAAACGTTATTGATTTTGAGGCAATGAATGCTGTAATAAGATTTAAATAGCTGCGGATATTCATTTTTAAAAAAAAAGGAAAAAAAGAAGAAGAAGATAATGTAGTTTCTCTTTACATCTTTTTCAGAGTTGGTGGAATTAAATTTCTGTTTCAATTCCTAAAAGTCACCAATTAAATTGTCAGATCACCACACACAGGTAGGCCCAAGTGGAAAATGTTATACAAACATGATTTTACCCCACGATATGATTATTTGGAATAAAAGATTCTACATTGGAGAAAATCCTTTCACTATAAGGACTGGGAGGAAAAAAAAAGAGTTTGAGCCATTGTTCACTTAATGAATACAAATAGTGATATTTAAGATAACCCAGATTTTGTCCACGGAAACAGTTTCTGTCTGTAGTCAAGGTAATTCCTGTGGCTATGTTAAATCTAGTTAAATGCATTGCATTTGCAATCCATAGAGTTGTATTTATCAATACAGATAGTTGGAAACACAGCATTATATCAGTATACTGTAATTCCTTTAAATTCCTTGAAATTATATTTATATTACTGTACATTACATTACATTTTCCACTAATACCTGTGTGTGGTGATCTGACAATGAAATCAGCAACTTTAAGGGATCAAAATCACATCTCAAAAGAAATAAAATTCCACCAACTAAAAAGGATGTGAAGGTAATCTAAACTATAAACTGTAACATCGCATTCATCCACAGGATGGCAGTGTTTCTCATCCATTATATCAGCACCTACTCTGTTTTGATTTCTCTCGGCAGTATTTTTCTTTATTTTTATGGGAGGAAGAATTGGAAAAAATGGTACAAATCTTGTCTTTCATGAATCAAAATTACTCATTCATTCAGTTAGCAAGTCTCTTACTGCCAAGCTGCACCCAGGCTCTGGAGGGTAGTCCAGGGGTCATTTGGGGGAAATAACCTATGTCGATCTTGTAATGACTGCTTCTCCTGAGTTTAAAGAGACTTTCCAAAAATTCCTTGCAGTGAAATATTTCAAACCAGCATTTACAGAAAAAAGGCTTTTTAGCTCTTGTCCTTGAGTCTTGCTGTCCTGCAGGTTTTAGGTGTTTCCCTGCTTTTACAGACATACAATAATGTGTTATACAGTAGCCTACGGTGTTCCTGTAGCCTGTAGGTGTCAGCAGCTCGGCAGAAATGTTAGACCTCAGTGTTGCTTTGGAGGTCAGGATGGATTAGATGCTGGAGGAGAAATGTTTTGCTGTGGTAGGGGGTTCAGATTATGGTAAGCCTCCTTGTAGCAGGAGGTCAGAAGTCAGGGTGAGTTTATAAACCTCACAAAGATCGCATGCAGCCTGATGTGACACTAAACCGTAGTGGTAGTCATCCAAACAAAAAAAATTACCATTTTTTTTTAGTGTCTCACTGACATTTAATGAAATTTTCTGTAAAAGAAGGCATTAATGAATCCTCTTCCATCCCCAGTTCATTGCACATTACATTCAAAGATGGTTTCTGGTTTTCTTCCCGCCATTTATGACAAGGATAACATGTTTAAGAAACCTCCCAGAATCACACAGTTCTACACCTGGAAATGTCTTTTTCTGTACTGAATGTAATTGAACTTGTAACTGTTAATTATAAGAATGGCCAAGAATAAATAGAATGAGCCTGTAATTATGGGATGTCCTCTGACATGTCATGTTCCCTCAGTTCCAGCAAGATGGCATTTATAGGATGCAGAGGTTACATAACAGATGTAGTGATTAGCTGGTCAAATGATGCTTAACAGGGGATTTCATAACCATAAAACTCAACTTCTGTCAGATGTCATTAGTGAGTGTTAGACTGGTAGGTTATTTAAAACTATAGAGGAGCTGCTGGAAATTCTTTGAGCCTAAAACAAGACAGTCCTCTTTCTCCCTACTGGAAGACTGTTGCTATGGGGATATAGTGTCCTTAAGTTATACCCTTTACAGATAATGTTTAAGTTTAATTCCCCAGCCAACCCCATCCTTTATTTTAAACTGCTGTCTGAGGTGAAAGTCAAAGCTGAGTCCCCTTAAATCCATATATATACATACATGTGTATTGCAAGGGGATTTGTGAATGTTATATTTAGGGATACGAAACAAGCATTGCTGTGTGGCTTCTGTCCATTAGGATCAATTAAACAAAACTACATAAACAATGATTTCAAAGGGGGAGGTCGGTAAGAGAGGAATGGCAGCAACTGTGTGTGTGTTGCCTCTCTGTGATTGACAGAGACAGGCTACAGCAGCAGCAGCTGAATCCGAGACCAGATACAGTGCAAAGGTTACTGCTATTAATACACATGAACCCATTTACAAACACACACATAATGTGTCACGTTGCATCTAATTGATAACACTTAATTGATAATATTGCTCTTCTGTGTCATTCAGCTCTCATTTCTCAGCCTCCTCTCATCTGCTTCAAGGTTAAGCTAGAAACGGCCATCCCCATTAGTGCTGGTGAATCTTTGTCATTGGTTCCACCTTCAGTCATCTCAGTAGGAGCAATGTGACACCTACAAGGATACGGAGATATGTGACAGGGTGAGAACATACTATGTATTTTTATATGTGTGTGTGTGTGTTTGAGAGGACGGGTGTCAGTGTACAGAGAAGAGCAGAGAGGCTACAGTTACAATGGAAATAGAAGAGTACCCTGAAGCTACAACTGCTGGGTGATTCAGGGTGCAACACAGCAGAGGACACTTCCTTTCTGCAAACACAAACAGAGCTGGCTGATGAAAACAAGAAGGAAAAATCTGCACAAACTCTGCAACTCTCATCTGCAACTACAACTATTCAGACAGTACCAACTGATAACGTACACCTCTCTGAGTCAGCATTGTAGCCAGCTGGACTGAAGAATTTTAGGACTGGATTTCACTGCATGCACATATTTGGAGTCCAAGGAATGCAAGAAACCAGTTGTCGCTTCATTCAGGCATTACAGTGCACTCTCTACACGTGGATGCAGAAACTTCACTGCTAACATCACTGGATTTCAACTGTTTGTAATGCATAGCCATTTCTGCAGGATCATCAAAGCATCAAAGGATCTAATCTGAAACTTAAGAAATATAGTTTAGTTCCTATTTTTCCTGCATTCTTCGGTGCTGGTGCACATGAAAAGGCTGTTGTGGACTACACAAGAACAGAAGTTTTCCTGTTTAAAACAGAGGTAACCCCCGCTTACTGGTGTTTTCAGTGCATTCTGCAGAGGATTACAGCTTTATCGCATGAAGAGGTACATGCTGTGGGGTCTGACGTGGATATTCTACATAAACACACTGCTGCATTCCATAGGTTACTCTCCAGTAGTAGCTTAGATCTGGTCAGAGTTTTGGACGTGGTTTCAGATGTTTCTCAACACAGTGTTGGTGGTCCTGACGGACCTGGCGGCCAGGTTGCTAGGTAACAAGCACTTCCGGCAACACTTCCACCTGCTGCTGTCAGCTGTTGTGATGTTCGGTCCTGCACTGAGTCTCTGGGTGTCTCCGCACAGCATCTTTGCCAAGAGAAGCCACTTCCTCTACAGGTGAGACTATTTACTGCTTACAGTACACTCATCTACATGGCCCAGCCTGTGTATTACTAAAAAAGCTCCAAAAAAGCTCCATATTGTGTATAAAAACAACTTTTGGTGCAACTGAAACACTTACACGCATTACTGTATGTGTCTAAAGCTGCATTTGGATTCATTTTATGTTAAATAATGTTCCTCATCTTTGTGAAAGTGTTGCCGCTGAAGGATGACTTCCTTTAAATCAGCCATATTGATACACTTCCAGAGATGAATGAATGAAATCATCTTTTTGCCACAATCACACATCTCTGCTGCAGGTGTCCCTTTATTCTGACTTGTCCTCCAAGCATAAACCCAGAGTGAAGAAAGACTTTCATTTCTATGGAATTGCATGGAATACTCTACGTTTTAAGTCCTGAGAACCAGCTCTTTGTATCATCAGGTGAGGAGGAAGCACAGTCCTGAAGTAAAGATAAGGAAGGATTCACCATTCAGTTTGGGTAGTTCTCATACTACGTGATAAACAAACACTGCATTAAGACTACCACAGGTAACTGAAATCAAACGTTAGCATTCTAAAAAAGAGTAGAGGGACATTTGTTTGTCCATAGTACAGTAGCTTGTCTTCAAGAGCAAGTAACATTAAAAGACAGTTGAGTTTGAATTCATTTATTTAAAAAGGGACAGTGCATATTGATGTACATAGATAATGTAATATAGAAGATTATAGCAAAGCTAATTTCCATCCTTAGTCCCTATTCCTAGGTACAGGTTTTGAACTAACATATTCCATCCAAAGAAATGTGGAGGAGTTTTCTTATTTCAGCAACACGATGTCAAACCTAATTTTGCTCAGTAAAACAGTTCAGAAGCTAAACTGACCTACTTACAGACCTGTAACTAACTAAAAGCATTGGGTGGATTATCAAATGAAAATTAAGAGGTCTCAAGTTGTTGAGCAGCTGAAAAAAATAGAAAATGTGGGAGATGTTGCAGTTTTAAAACTACAATGGGTTTTGTCAGTTTTTAAAAAAAAATAAACGGTTATAAGTTTCCTCCTTAAAAAATATCACTAGATATGCCAAAATATGTATATGAAATGAATGAAAAATACTTTGTTCATCCCAGAAGGGAAATTCAACATTGTAAAAAGCTCACTCTTTATTTTTTTCTCTTTTTGCTTTTCTTTTTTCTTTCTTTTTTGTTTTTTGTTTTTAACAATATAACATTTATATGAAATAATAATATAACAATAATAAGTCAGTCAGTCTTTTAGGGTGATGGCTGCTGGTAGGAATGAATTTCTGTATCTCTCCGTCCTACAGCGAACTTGATGCAGCCTCCCACTGAACACACTGTTGATTTTTCACCGTGTTGTGGAGAGGATGGGAAGTGTCCTCCATCATCTTCATCAGCTTGTGCAGCATTCTTTTCTGAACGATCAGCTCCAGCGGCTCCAGAGTTATTCCCAGCACAGAACCAGCTTTCTTGATCAGCTTGTTTAGTTTCTTCAAGTCTCTGATTCTGAGGCTGCTTCCCCAGAAGATGCTGCAAAGCTGATTGCACTTTCCACAACAGACTTGTAGAAGATCTGCAACATCTTGGTGCAGACGTTGAATGATCTCAGCTTCCTTAAGAAGTAGAGTCTGCTCTGACCTTTCTTGTAGATGTAGTCAGTGTTGTCCACCTGAACTCCAAGGTATTTGTAGTTCTCCACCACCTCCACCTCTTCCAGGATGTAGACAGGACTATGCTGCTTATTCTTGCTCCTCCTGAAGTCAACAATCATCTCTTTAGTCTTGCTGGTATTTAAGATGAGCTGATTGTTACTGCACCATTTCACAAACTGATTGACCAGTTCCCTGTACTCGGCTTCTTGTCCATCACTAATACACCCCACAACTGCAGAGTCATCAGAGTATTTCTGCAGATGACAGGATTCAGAGTTGTACTGGAAGTCTGAGGTGTATAGTGTGAAGAGAAATGGTGAGAGTACAGTCCCTTGTGGTGCTCCAGTCCTGCTGATCACCATCTCAGACACACAACCTTTCAGTTTCACAAACTGTGGTCTGTTTGTTAGGTAGTCATAAATCCAGGTGGTTGTGGAGGGATCCACCTGGAAGTTATGGAGCTTCTTACATAGCAAAGCAGGCTGAATAGTATAAAAGGCACTTGAAAAATCAAAGAACATGACCCTCAAAGTGCTGTCTGACTGGTCCAGATGAGAGTGGGCTCTCTGAAGCAAGAAGATGATGGCGTCTTCAACCCCAAGCCCATTACGATATGCGAACTGTAATGGGTCCTGAAAGGTATTCACTTGCTTGTTGAGGTGAGCCAGTAAGAGTCTCTCCAGGACTTTCATGATGTGAGATGTCAGGGCAACTGGTCTGTAGTCATTTGGTTCAGCTGGTTGAGGTTTTTTAGGGACTGGAACAAGACAGGATGTTTTCCACAGCACAGGAACTCTGTTCTGTCTCAGGCTGGTGTTAAAAAGGTGCTGGAGAACCGGACATAGTTGTTCTGAGCAGGTCTTGAGAACTCTGAGACTGACACCATCTGGACCTGCAGCCTAGTTCCAGTTCAGTTTCACTAGCTGTTTCTTGACCTGGTCACAGGAGACAGTCAGGCTCGAGGTGGAGGCAAAAGAGGTCTCAGGATGTCCTGATGTGGAGGGAGATGAGGCTGTGTTCATGTCCATAAACATGTCTGTAAACTTACTAAGACGATTAAAAAGAGAAAAGGGACACACACCTCTCTCATTAACTATTACATCTACAGTTCACAAAAGATCTATCTCAATGCATGTGTAGGGTCTCTCTGGTCCAGCTTCATCACACAGTCCAAAAACAAGCATGTTAGATTAAACAGTGTCCAGATTCTCCTAAGGAATGTGTGAATGTTTGTCTCTTGGTGTTGGCTCCAACCCCTGGCAACACTGCACTGGAATAAGTGGCAGTGGATGGATGAATGGAATATGTGAACCTGTGCAGTTTTAGAAATCTATTGTTCAGAAATACAGTTTCTGATTTTTTTCCCCCTCCTCAACATGAAGGCACATAATATTCACATTTGGTTAGAGAGCTTTTTCATTCATTTTATATACCGCTTATCCAGTTCAGGGTTGCTGGAGCCTCTATCAGGCGAAAGGCAGGATACACCCTGGACAGGTCGCCAGGCTGCTACAGGGCCAACAGAGAGTTCACACTCACATTCAGTCTTAGGGGCAGTTTAACATGCATGTTTTTGGATGGTAGGAGAAAGCCGGAGTACCCGGAGAGAACCCACCCAAACATGGGGAGAACATGGAAGGCCACTGTTGGAATTGTTTGAACTCCTCCCCAACTGGGACTTGAACTAGCAACCTTACTGTGAGGCTGCGGTGCTAACCACCACGACACCATGCAGCCCAAGAGTTTTTCATATCAGCACAAAAAGATTGTATTCGATAAAAATTCTTCAATTCCTGACTTTAAAACTTAAAGCTGAGGTTTTTGAAACCGTTAATTTTTTTTTTTTTTTCAAATTTTATGCAGTCAGTCATTTTCTCTACACCTTAAAATGTATACAGTTCCTTTTTGTAAGTTACCGTCCCAGTGATCATCTGTTCCCACATTTTTCTCCTCTCCAGGTTGTTCCTGCGCTCCGGTTGGGGCTGGACCTGCATCTTTGTCGGCTCTTTCGTCTTCCTCCTCTCCTTCTCCATCCGGCGTTCCCTCTCTCTGTGTATCCGTCATCTCTCCCGGCTCGCTGTGGCCGGCGGACTGTGGTTTGGTTTCTGCAAACTCCTGGACCTCCTGGAGAATGCTACAGGAAGCTGCTACGAGCCTCTACACTCTGGCCCAGAGGTCACCGACGGGCAGCCTCTGCTGGTGCTGCGAGAAGGGGAAATCAAGTCTGAGTGTCTGAAAGCGGGGATGCTTTGGAGGGGGTATGAAGTTTCAGAAGACGTCTTCCTCCTCTGTCTGTGCTGCCTGCTGCTGGCAGAGGAAACAGCTGTATTTGGCCCTTATCTGAGACTCGGGGGGATCTCTGATGCCCCTCTGAGGATCCTCTTCCTGTTCTGTGTCCTTCTGCTCTGCCTTTGGATCTTTCTTCTGCTCTGTCTCTTGGCTTACTTCCCTCAGTTTCCCACCCAGCTGCTAGGCGGTGCTCTAGGCTGTCTAAGCTGGAGGGGACTGTATCAAGGCTGGTACCGCCTGGGGCCCAGTTGGTACTGTCCTGGGAGGCCCGGTCAGGGACTCCTTAACACCAAAATCAGCCCTGAAGCAGAGGATGCACTGAACCACAATCACCACAATTAACTAAAGAGAAAGAGAAGAAAATTTACATATGAGCATTAAAATATGAATGATTTAAAAAATTTGAATGAATTAAATCCTGAACCAGGGAAAGATTAGAGTTGGGTTCGGAAGTGAATCAGTGTTTTTCTTTCTGTGTACCTGTGCTGCAAATACAAGTCAAACCAAGAAAGGGTGTCTTTTTTAAAATGTAAAGCAGATGCAAAGAGTCTCCACAACACAAATATTGACAGCATTTTCCCTTCAAGACAGACAGAGCTGTGTGAAAAGTAGCATCTTCTGCTGTGGGAGAAGTCAGGTGATCAGGGGGATATATGCTGCAAATGTACTTCATATTGTCATCTTGCAAGTCTGTTTTTTTTTTTTTTTTTTTTTTTTTTTTTATACTGGTATGATCCCCAAGGGGAAATTAGGGCTCTGCATTTTACCCATCTCTGTACTGTGAGTATCAGAGAGCAGTGGGCTGCTACTTAAAGCGCCCGGGGAGCAGTTGGTGGGGGGGTTAAGGACCTTGCTCAGGGGTCCACAGTGGTTCACCCAGGAGTCGTGTCGGGGGATCGAACCCAGGTCCTCTGCGCCCAAACCCACGACGCTACCACTAGGCTATCCACTCCCTTGAGTTTGTACTCAAAGGAGACTTTAACCCTACTGCACATAAATCCATGATCACAGCGTTTTTCATTCTGTTTGCAAGTTTTTTTCTGCTTCAACTTTAAAGCTTATATATATATATATATATATATATATATATATATATATATATATATATATATATATATATATATAGTATGCAATAAGTATGTTGGAGATCAGAGTTTTGTAATGCATATGCATGCATTGCCACAAGGTTACAGTATGTGTGTCATTAGGACTAAATGTGGTTCAGGAGACTGATACTGCAGCCAGATGTTCCACGAAAGGCTGCTTAAATTAATTTTCTACATGCTTATCCATAAACGTGAAACAGAGATGGAGGCATTCTGTTGTGTCTGGCGGCATGGCAACGATGTTGGCGGGAGCTTTTTTGGGGTCCTGTTGGTCACAGGGTGGGGTTTCAGACCAGGTTTAGAGAATTAACAGGCTGCAGAAACTGAAATAAAGACAGACACTAGGAGTAATGTCAAATGCAGTGATGCTACAGTTGGAATCCAGTTGAATAGTTAAACAATTTTCATTTACCACATTGGTAGGAAAGGTTTTAAAAGATCGAGGAAAACCCAATCATATTTCCAATAAGCTGTGATGCAGGTTCAGGGCATCAAGACTAGAGACAAACAAAAAAATATTTAACAAGAAGTACCCAAGTAACTTTGTTAAATGCTATTTCATGCTGCTTTAGTGGCTGTCATGTTAATGAAATAGGGTATAAAATGCTTGTGCATAGCAAGGTTAGCTGGGAAAAATCATGTCACAAGCTGCTCACAGTGGACCTCCTGCTCTCATTTATTTATTGACTAAAAATGATCATTTATCTGTTCAAACATTGTGGCTGCAAGGAAATGTGGAGCAGAATTATGCTTTTGTTTCTCAGATTCTCCAGTGAATCAATAGAGAGAATAAAAGAACTGCAGCTCCTTGATTTAACTTGGGGAATTAAATCAGCCTTTACAATAGCTGCCTCTTATGGTCTGATCTTATTTAAAGATGGATTCTTAGAGCATTATAACTGCAAAATATACACTCCTGAGCAAAATATTAAAACTTCAAAAAAAGTAAATGAATTCCCAGTTCACGTTGGAGGATCAAAACCAGGTTGTAAGTAGAGCTTCAAAATTAAAAAAAAAAGAAAAAAAAAAGAGGAAACAAGACCAAATGGCAAAAAGTAGAGAGCAGGCTTTGTACTGAAAACTGAATTTAAACTAAAACAGGATGTTCATCACTTCATCAAAAGTTTAAAACCATAGCCCCCAAAAAAGCATTAAAATTGAAGTTATTGTTTTCTAAAAAAAAAAAGGACTCAGTAGTGAGTAGTGTTGTGTACATTACAAGTCGCTCCACCATTCTTGTTGGTGACTCCAAAAATTCATTCAGGCATGTGCTCGATATTGGCGTTTCCAGGAGGGTGGTGGCAATGTTGCTTCATGTGGTGAAGATGGCATCACAAAAGGCATCCACTGTCTGGAACTGATGGCTATGCTTGTAAACTTCCCTCCATCCATCACCAAACATTCTTAGTGGGTTTTAAATCAGGGGAAGATGCAGGCAACGTCCAAGACCAACATTACTCTCCTGGAAGGCGCCCTCAGTTTGGAGAGTGTTGCAGAGTGCAGCGTTGTCCTTTTTGAAAGAGCCAGCCATCACCACAGAGACAAGGGCCATCGAGAAGGATGCTCGCTGCAACATCTGCATAGCCAGCAGCAGTTTGAAGTCCTTGCACAACCTAAAGCTCCCTGGCAGAATGGCACCCCAGTCCATGCTGGGGCCTCCTCCACTGTGACAGCTAGAAAACGTATCCAGCAGAATGTCCTCGTCATGCCAGTAATGCTGGAAGTCATCAGGAACATCCAGGTTACTTTTTTCTCATCAGAGAATAAAACTTCCCTCCACCTTTTAGTGTCCCACATTCGGCGGTCCCATGCAAGTCCAAACAGGCCAGATGTGGCCTTTGAAAATGTTTGTTGCTCTTAAAGCCCTTCTCTCACACATGCTGTCTTATTATTGGGCTGCAGTCAGCATCAGTAAGGACCTTAACATGGCTGTCTTCACAGACGGCCCGTTTGATCCATTAGCTCAGTGCAGGGGAAATTTTCTTGCGTCTACCCCTTGACTTTTTTTTTTTTTTACCCCATAACACCAAGATCTTTTAAAACATTTAAAGTGACACTTTGTGTCCAACCTCAGCAGTCATGGCGCGTTGTGAGGCCTTGTTTGTGCAGCTCAACAGATTTTTTTTTTTTTTTTTTGCCTTTGCCATCAAGAGATCACAAAAGTGTGAATGCAAAAAGAGAAATGTCATGAAAGTCAGGTTTTTGCACAGATTTCGATTTTATAAGGCTATGGACTACAACTTTTGATCAGCCTGTTTTAGTTTAAATGCAGTTTTCAATACAAAGCCTACTTTCTACTTATTTGACACTTCGTTCTGTTTCTTCTGTTTCTTACTTGGAACCTGGTTTTGATCCTCCAATGCAGAATGCAAATCCTTGTACTATTTTGTGGTCTTAAGATTTTGTTTTAAGGGAATGTGATAATTCAATCTATAAACCATATAATATGGATAATATTACAATCTATTAAAGAAGAAAATCGGGCCTACAAACTGTTAACGTATCTCCAGCCAAAGCTGCACACAAACATGTGTGGCTTTTGTTTCAAATGAGAGGAAACAGGATGAAATAAAGACATTGCTATTACTGAAAACTGGTATTTATGTCAAATACAAATAGTTAAAAAAATTGGTAATGATAGCAGCTCTCAGACTTGCACAGCTCAGCTTTCCTCCTAAATTTGTTTTATTGATAAAACATCTCCAGAAAGAAAATATATACAAAATGTCAGTTATTAAACAGCAGAAAACAAACGCTGCCTTGAAATCTGACATCAAACTAGCCGGAAACTTAACAATTTGCAAAGAGTTTCACAGCAGCATATCCGGGGATGTGTTGTACCATTCATCCGTTACATAAAGACACTGAGCTTCTGCTGCGGTAAACAGCGATAAATAACATTTCATATGTTTGTTTTGGTGAACTTAAGATCCCCATCTTCCAACACGACACACTACGTCCAGATAGAGTTCAGTCTAAAAGAGAAACAAAATGTGGTAGTCCTTCATTAAAAGTGAACAAGACGATTAGGACTGAGGTCCTTTATCTACAAAATAACTATAATCACCATCCTGAACCGACAGGAGATACATGGCAAAAGACAGAAAAGGCAAAGTTTTCCTTTTTGTTTCCAGAAGACTGACGAGAAAAGGCAGCTTCTGTTGGTCATTACAACATGGATCAATAACAACGAATGACCCGAGGTGTTTACTCCTGTGTGATATCGTGGTGAAACGACCCACACAACATCCAGTTTGCAACTGGACAGCTTCTGTGTGTCAGTCGGCTTCAGCATTTCAGCATTCTCTTCAAGGTAACTGCAGATTATTGACCAAATTCCTGTTTGTTACCAGGATGGTAAACAACACAGTTTAAGATGTGGTGGGAGGTTCGGAGTTCAAATTTGTTCAGAATTAAGTTTAAATGGGAAACAGAAGTCTTTCAAAATAAAAGGCGTTATCAAGAGAGGGAAGGTATGGGAGAGTCAACACAGTCCAGCGGCTCCCAGTGACAGTTCATTATGGCGTCGTAAAACTCCTCACTGCGCTCCATAAAATCTTTGTTCCACACATCCACATCACAGTCGGGGATGGCCTCTGTAAAACACCAAGCATATATTTATGCTCACCCTCAGTTATTCTTCATCATAGGATTGCTTCAAACAGATGGGCTACGCTATCATAAAAGCAAATGTTTCAATCCAAACAGGGTTTTACCTTCTGAGTTATCCTCCTCTACCTCTTCAGGCTGCTCATGGCTCTGCTGGAGAAACAATCTTAATGTCAGGAAACATTTCATCAATAAAATGATGTCAGATCATGAGAAATCCAATGAAACGATGACAGGATGGAGTCATGAACGCAAATGACTCATTTTTTATCTATTCATTTTCATAGTTTTTGTAATTCAAATCAATGTACATGTTTAGCTTCTGTTTATACTGTACTTGGCTACAGTGCCAGCTCATTTCTACACATGGTTTTAAAGCTGGATTTATACTCGCGCTGCATCTGCGTCCAGTCAGGTCTGCATAGCTGACGCAGAGGCAGTGTGTGCTTTTACTCAAGCATAGGGTTACGGCGTCGTGCTGCAGTTTCTTTTCCAGATCTGCAGGCAACAGTAGGGCTTTTATCGGCCGTAAAACTCCACAGCGCAGAGTTCTTTCTTTCCCTCTGATGGTTTCCTTCAGCTCCGGCAAGTATTTCTTCTTTTAGAGCAACAACAGCAGCCGACATGCATTTATTCACTCATTCAGCTACAAAGCCCAAACATCTGAAGACATGTAACCACACTGACCAAACACATGGGATTATTTCCACGTCTGTGTGTTCACGTAGCCGGGATGCATGTCGGGTCTGAAAGGTGCGTGTCAGGCCTCCGCGGACCTGCGCAGAGCCTACGGGGGTTACGCAGATGCAGACAATGTGCAAGTATAATTCCAGCTTAAGTCTTTTAGGGATCTAGTGCAGTTCTGGGGCCTCAATCAGCAAAAATGCGTACGCACAGAAGTGTGCTTAAAGCTGCAGTCTATGACCCTGACAAGAGCGCAGACTTAGCAGACTTCACGCCGCTCCCCCTTCCTCCCCATGCAGTTGGCCTTGACATTTCTGTGGAAATAAGGGTGATCCTCAACGATGGACTCTGTGCTGCCTCCAAATCAAGCCTTTGTCTCTTAACTTCTCTCTTATTTCCACAGAAAGAATAAATTTCTATTCTTTGCCATGACTTCATAGAGGAGAAAAGTCTATTCAGGCATTCTTAAAGGGGTTCCTGCTACTATATACGGGGTCAATTGGTGGCATTTCTGAATGCAAATGAGACTAACCATGTACAAGCAGGGTAATTTAGAACAAGTGGGGCTTATCATCAGAAAGTACTAACAGCTGTGCGTACGCACCTTTGATAAATCAGTTTTTTTGTATTTCAGCACTTTCTAAATTTCAGTCCTACGCAAACATTTTAAACCTTTTCTACACACGGTTGATAAATGAGGCTCCAAGTAAGATTATGTAAGCTTTGTAACAAGTTTTGATGATTGCATTTGCAGAAAATTTTGTATATGGAGGGAATATTTCTTCATATTTTCTAATGAGTCACCCCCCCCCCCCCCCCCAAAAAAACCCCACACATTTCCCAAAAGGCTAAGCGTCAAGTTACTTTTCTCACCTCTACAGCTCCTGACATGTCAGTGGGCATGGGTGGCATCCCCATTGGAGGTGGTGGCATCATGTGACCTGGTGGGGGGTATCCATAGGGCCCATAGTTGTAGTTGTAGCCACTGCCATAGCCGCTGTTGTAGCCACTGCCGTAGCCACTGCTGTTATAACCACCATACTGGTCATAGCCGCCCCACTGTGAGTAGTAGCTCCCCTGACTCCCGCCCGTATGACTGCCGTAGTATCCAGGTGGGGTCTGGTTGTAGTTGCTATGGTAATTCTGACCTTGGTTTCCATGGTAGCTGCTCATCTTCTGGCTGCAACACGATAAATGCAACAAAGTTTCAGAAACATGAGAAAGAAAACTGGTGAAGAACAGAAGCATTTACAGCTTGTGAGTCACAACTAAAATAATTTCAGGTTTGCAACATGTGATGTGTTACTCAAACACGAGGAACTACATTAGATGGGGATTATTTTCAGCTGCAGATTAATATGCATTTGGTGCTCTGCTTAACGTGCAGTGGCAGATGTAGGACTTTAAACTAGTGTGTGTGTGTGTGTGTGTGTGTGTCAATGCTGATGAGTTAAGGTCAACTAATGTCACAGCTCTGCTTTTTAATAGTTTCTGAAGTAAATCTCTGTCCATCTTTAGGCTTCAGATCCAAGAAGATACAAGAAGTCACATTTATTGTTTGGTTCAGTCTTGAGAAAATAACACCTAATCAAACTTTAATAGAGACAGACACTTGTAATTGTATTGTTTATCAGATCAACTTTAACTGGCTATTTGGTCATTGTTTTTGTTAATGATCACAATACAGTCTAGCAGAGGCTTAAAAAAGTGGAGATAAACCTGAAATCAGGTAAAGCTCAGTCATAATCTTACAACTCAGTTTATCTGATTTCAACCAAGACAAAAAGTCCATAAAGATGACTGCGTTAGGCTCATAGGAAATAAGTTCGATTTTCTATTTCTTTCTTCTTCTTTTTTTTAAATTATGAAACTTATCTTTGATGAAACAGCATGACCTTCGAACTTCTTATGTCCATCTGCATCTTACCTCTTGGCTACAGCAATGCTAAGCCGGATTGGCTTTCCCCCCAGCATCGTACCCTGGCACTCCTCAATGGCCTTCTTCTGTTCGTTCTCCTCCCCAAACTTGACAAAGCCGTAGCCTCTGAAAGTTAGATAAGAGTTACGCCTCCTCCGCCCACCAACACACGCCACTTACTTGCCATGTAATAGCCACTTATAATGAGAAACAGAATATAATGGGTATTATTATGGTAGAACTGAAACTTGCTGTTTTACTTTTAACATGAGGTAGCATCACTTGAATTGTGAGTTGCTCTTGCTTAGCCTATATGGGGAAAACAATAGTTTTAGCATAAGACGGCAAGAAAACATTTCCTCAGCCTTTTTCGAAAATAGATGAAGATGCACTGGTGGTCAACGTCCATACACTGTTATCCTAATAATTAATACACCACAGAAAACAGGAAACAGAGCTGTATACTTCTTTATGATAATATCACATTTTAAGTCACACTGCGGTACATTTAACCCACAGAAGTTGACATACCTTGAGTAGCCGTACTGGTCGGTGACTACTTTGGCTCCTTTGCAGGATGAGTACTTCTTAAAAACTTGATGGAGCTGGAAGTCATCCACCTCAGAGGCCAGGTCGCCTACAAACACTGAGAACTCTGGCCTGAAAGAAGCAAAGAAGCTCTGATGAAATACTCCCACATACTGTACTGCTGCAAACAAGTATCAGGAAAGCTAGATATCTCAAAGACAAAAAAGGCAAATAAGTGAGAGCACGTCTGTGTTACAGACTACTGGAAAGCTGCTGGAAAAAATGTTTCTGGACACCTTGAGTTTGCTAATTAGCCTCATAATGGTGCTTCCATCCATCCGCTGCAGCATGTTCACTGTCACTTGGACCATCCACCGAGGACAATCATCCTTCCCTACTGTACGTTTTGGTACACTATAGTGACAGCTATCAATGGGTTGAGCCAATTCTTGAAAACTGATACTCATCACTCTGAGACCTGTTGCCGTTTCTTGTGCCTTTTGGTAAATCTCAGCCTTTTTCTCATTTCCCTTCATTGCAAATGGCATCTTGACAGCTAATTTTTTCCATGGAGAAAATTTATGACGAGTTTCAGTGAACAGTAAGTTGGATCGACTTAAAGAATGGCTGCACCTCTCAGGTCCTGTGTCAGGTCGTTGCTGGATTTTTTTTTTCTTTCATCACTTTTAGGTATAACTCTTCTACTGTTAATAGTTTTATGGCTTGCTGCTTCTTTTTCTCTCAACTTGTCCTATGGGCTATATGCACAACCCACTACTTCCTAAACCTAGTAGTGTTTCCTGTCTTTCATTATTGGACAAACTGATGAATCCAGGTGTGCCTAAGCTTAGTTACAACAACAGCCAAACACACCTGGATTAATCAGTTTTCCAATAATGACAGACAGGAAACAGAGGGGCACTACTAAGTTCAGGAAGTAGTGGTGTAGTGCATATAGCCCATGCTGAGATAAGCAAGGTTTTCAGCTAATGGTTCTTTGATAATCAATGTGTTGGTGCTAGGGATGGGCGATATTTTATCGTGTGCGATATATCGTCAAAGAAATTCCCCACAATAACAATTTGAATTTATCGTTTTTATCGTGAGATGACAGTTTATCAGGTTGTGTTTGCAGTTTCTCTACTTTGTTTTTTTTAAATAAGCCCAGTTAGTTTTGCTGTTTGCGTCGTTTGCATAAATGTGGAATTGGTACTCTTATTTCAGACTTGTTTGCTTGGTGTCACGACAGTTTTGCAGTACAGGTGCAATACTTGAATGTAATTGATATAGTTTAGTGGCTTCTAGTATTTTGTAGGGCTTCAAGACTGAATTTAGTGACAGATTTATAATACAAAATATTTTGCTGATAGTTTTTATCGTCACTTATCGTTACCGTGATAAATTAGAGAAATTATCGTGATATATTTTTTAGTCCATATCGCCCATCCCTAGTTGGTGCATGTTTTTATGCCTGAAATGTCAGCCTATAAAACTGGTTCCAAATTGTCTGTTATGTGAAGACACAACACTAGTTTACCCCTTGAATTGAGTTAGGTGCCTTTAGCGTAGGACTGGCCAATAAAGCAATCTCTAAATAAAAAACCTACTCGTAAAACATCAGCGCACACGTCCCTTCCCTCTGAAGGTGTGGTTTCGGGTGGTGTTCTTGTTTTTTAAATGTTGCTTGCTCAAACTGTTTTTCCAACATTGCCAACCCTAGCTTTAAGTGGCTTGGCAAATAAAACCTTTCTCTGTGATAGTCAGGTACAAGAACTGAAGGGAAACTGATTAAAAAAAGGAAAAAAAAAAAAAAATTAATTAAAGTGTAAGATCACTTTAAAAGGCTCCATGAATGTCTGACTCCTTGAAAGCATAATGGGAGGTTGAAAACTTTTTGCAGAATACTGAACTGGAAAAATTGCTGCGTAAAAGCCCTATCCCAACGTGGCAACTGGGCCAAGTGACTCAAGTATGCACAAATCACAGGACATAGTTTACTTTTCCATGAAGACCACTTCTGAACTCATCCAGACAATGGACCTCAGTGGACCTGGATCCCACTGGATACCAGTTCTAAGCTGATGCCATGACTGGACACCTTCTCTGATTTCAAAGGGAAATAAACTTGGTATATCGTTCATCTGCTGCAGTAATTTTCCTTGACAGACCCCTGCATCTATTATCTTCAGTGTTTGTGTATCTATGTGCTATGTACCGAAAATATTTGATGCTGGTTTGAAGGCAAAAGGTACCAACACCATGTTTTATCTGCCTGTACAGTGTCCTTGGGTGTTTTGAAAAGGCGCTTTCAAATAAAATGTACAATATATTATTATTATGATTGATATGATCAAGATTTTCTTTTGTTTGTTCACTTCGATTTTTTGTGTATTGATAAAAAAAAAAAAATCAATATTTTTCACATAGAATTTTTTTTTTACATAGATAGACAGACTCTACTTGCATCTATTTATTATGTATTTTGTATTATATATTCTATTTTTTATAAATAGATTGTGTGTGTGTGTGTGTGTGTGTGTGTGTGTTTATATATATATATATATATATATATATATACACACACGTGTTACACACATTTGTGCACACACCTATACATTTATTTTTTTAAGGGAGTTCATACCCCAAATGGATAGAGAAATAAATAAAATCAAGTCTAAATCTAAGTCTAAAGTGTTTATTTTTTCATTACAGTATAAACTCAGTGCCAAACAAATAATGTAAACAGCATCTTACCCTGCCTCCGGTCGTTTCCCATAGGTGGCAAAGTTTAGTTTAAACTTCCGGGGCTGCACGGGGAGAGAAAACAAACATTTTAAGCCAACTTCACACACCAAAGACGTGTAGTATAGCACTGATATTGCTGGAAATAGAAAGTGGAGTTATTGTTATGGTTATTTAGGTTTACATACCTCCACCACACAGACCAGCCTTTAGCCCCTTCCTCAGTTAGTTCCTACCAGAGACTCTATTCACCAGCTTCAAACAAAGTACATTCATGTACAAGCAGCCTCTTAGCCACCTTCAGCAGCAGATACAGGCCAGTGAACAGGGGAGCCCAGTAGCTTGGTCGGCCCACAGGGGCCAAACAGCGTTTCCAACAGAGCAGCAAGCAGCAAAAGCTCAACTTCACACACCACTTGAGACTGATGTTTTCAAGTGTGGATGATTTCTTTAGTTTTACATCAGCAGACTTTCATGTAGAGTTGCTGCCACTCCAACAGAATAGAACTTACTAATACAAGTAACAAGTGTTTCATTTTTACACCTGACTACTGTCTGAATAGCACAGGTCACAGCACTAATAGAAAATAAAATGGATCTGGCACATTTTCTTTTTTTTTTTTTTTTACCAAATTACTCTTGCAAACCAAAATGACATCATGTTAAATTGACTTTTTAGCATCTTATTGTGTTTCTGATATGACAACAAAACCAAGGCTAGTAGAGCTCCACTATCCACAGTCTAATCAGTAAATAAATACTGCTAGGTAACATGAGTCTAGTGAAAAGAAGGAAGGTGCCATTAAATTATGAATAATCACACATTATTTACACATTCATCATCAAACAATGACAGTCGATAATGTTCTTAGTATTACAATAGAGATATGATGAAGTATTTTTGCAATTATGCAATAAAAACTGACCGGGGTTGATCCAGGGACGAGTTTTCCGTTCAGTCTTTGAACACAGCGGTCGACACTTGCTTCATCTGCCAACTCCACAAAGCAGTATCCTGCTGAGCCCCTGCACGGCAAGAAGACAGAGTCAAGAGTTCAACTTCAGAAAAACATACAAGGCATTTTACGATTCATTCTCGTGAAAGAAGATCTAGTGAATAAAGTCATAGAAGAGTATGGATCATGGTGAAATCCCAGCAGTGAGAATCCCAGTGGTTACAGTCTGTACACAGCTGCTTAGATGCAGGCATTAGTTTTAAAGCAAAACCAAGGAGATGTGCACCAGGCACGATTGTAAACAGGGATCACAATCAGATGATATAGATAACACTCAGTTGTGCTGCTCAACATTCATGGCGTTTAAATATTTTGACATGAAAAAGAAATTGACAGTCGATTGACAGTAGATTGGCACAAGCCCATGGCTGTGAGTAAAACTGTCATGCATAC